>QVRM01004698.1:0-45000 GCA_003439945.1 Dermanyssus gallinae | reverse complement strand
TATATATATATATATATATATACATATATATACCCCCTCCTTCTCATTTACAACGTTATATATATATATATATATATATTTATATATATTTATTCTCGTTTAGCTGGTATTCTGCGGTACAGTAGCTATAGTTGTTCGCCCTCCTCGCAGAGCCAAGCCTTAGGGCAAATTGTACGAGTTCACAGCACCCACACGAACACATACACTTTGTTGGTTGCACGCCTGCAGCAGATGAGCAGCCTGATGACAAACCTGTTGAGACAGTAGCGGTAGACAGCAGCAGCAGTAGCAAAACCACCAACTGCCCATCCCGATTGTGCGTGAAATGTCACTTCTCCGTCTCTTCTCCAGCGCTTGCAGTTTGCTGCCGTCAAAACACAATTTCTTCGCCCTTGAAGAAACAAGTCGGCTACAATCGCGGTGTGACGAAAATGGCCGCCACAAGTTAGTGTGTCGGTAGAGTGACATGCGGGTCGTCGTCTGAGAGCAAGGGACTGACATCGACGGTGTGTGTCAAGCCAAGCTATTTCCAGAGAGACAAGAACGGAACGCAGAGGGGGAACTCTTTGCCTGCCCAGCGAGACCGACAAACAACTACACCTCTGCATCGTTTGCGTTAACATCCCCACTTTTATCCTCCCCAACCCCCCCCCCCCCCGCCACGCCGCCTTTCCGAGGTGCGAGATGCTTCATAAGGTGCGAGACAGTGCGGACTTAGCACTCACAAAGAGGGCACCGTCGTCAAGACATGACGAGGCGTTTCAAGCCCACAAATACCACCTTTCTCGGTGTCCACCCTTTTCGTGGTGAAAGACGCGACTTCGCCATAACGAAAAAAAACAATACAGGAAGATCCAGAGAGCAGTCGGCCGTAGTCTTATCCCAAAACACTTGAGGAGATAGACTGCCCCAAAGGTTGTGTTGTTGGAGCAGGGGACGGAGCTAGAAACGCCTTCCTACCCAGCCGTACGAGTGTTCCTAGTACCAATAGTGATATGTGCTCCCCGCACAACGTAGCAAGGCTGCGGAATAGTGGATATGCGCATTTCAAACATTATAGGAAGGTATATGTACCAGTATATATAGTCTTCACAAAGGTCACTAAACGGTGTTTAATTGGATTCTGTACAATGCGGAGTATATATATATATATATATATTCATAGGTGTATATACAGCATGTCCCGGGGCATTTAGAGGCTCGTAGAATTCGTTAAAATAAGCACTATTTTTCAATGAGAAAGGAAACTGAAATCTTGTATTTTGGAATGACAGAAAATTGCTTATATTTGTTATACCGATTTGACCGGCCGGATTTGGCTCTAAAATGTGCAAACGCGAGAAGACGAGTTATTCAATGGGCATAGCAGCGTAACGGGAAGAAAATTTCGTAAGACATCCAACGTTGGGATACGAAAGAACAATAGTCGTATCGAGAAAAGTTTGCAAAAATCCAGGTGCCGTGATGCCTCATGTTTATTGATCAGGTTCAATACACACACATATTGCCATTACCCTCATAAAACAAGCACGTTCAGGAAAATGCGCACTAGGAATAATTTGGGTTTGATTACCGCAAGTCGGTTTCGCCCGCCCTCCTATGTCATATTGTCATAGGATTCCACGTGAAAAGAGATGGAAATGTAAGCGGCTGGTGTACGGTCTGTATCGGGCGGGAGCAGAATTTTAGTGAGCCCAAATATTTTGGCATACCCCATGTATAGAAATGTGCCAAAATTATGTAAAGATTAAAAAGTTACATAAGGCAGCTTACCGCTCGACAAAAAGTATTTATTTGAAACAGACAAAGTGTTAGGAAAAATGCAGAGCATTAACTGCACTATAGAATACATTTAGGTAATAATACTAATTACGTTTCTACCATATTGCAAAATGTTTCTAGATTCAGGCAGTCAGCTGATTTAGCATTTGAGCATACATGTATACACAGAAGACACGGGCCGCAGCTCAATCCGTCGACCCTGGTGGCGTGGTGGCTTTTTTGCCCATGCCGGTAGAGGCACTTCTAACTGACGTATTTATTCCAAGTAAATGCCGTTTGCTTGAATCATTGTTTCAATTCGAGATCTAAACCCTTGCAGAGAGAGATATGCTTACACTCCCGTAGAAGCAGTGTTGTCGCACTGGCCATATCACACAAGCCGAACAGACGGACTAGTAAAGGCCCTAATCGGTCCCGCTATCATGGACCGGAAAGAGTCACCACACTACTCTTACCCGATGATAGGAAATCGTCAGCTTGCGCTTCAGTGTCATTAAGCATGTAGCATCAACACAGTCCTTTTCGGGAGGCTAGACTCACACCAGGGCAGGGTCTCCTGCCGCAAAAGACAGCAGCTAACCCCGGACGATTCAAGCATAGCAGGAGGTCTCTTTCGTGTAGTAGTCACTCGCTTTCTACGCCTATTAGGTCAAGGCCGCAGGTGTTCAACTGATGCTGATGCGACAGCGTGCGCAACCAGTCGGCTGCATCTAAAAGTGTACTGTGGCAACCACCTGCTAAGATCAAAGCCCACATTCCTTGAATGAACCATCAGCAATATGGCAATAGGAGCTCGTCACCATATACTAGATCTCCTATGACTTACCTTCCATATTCCGGGGCTGAACCGGCGGAATGCTATTATAAGGAGTTCAGATAGTCTGACCAGCTTTCATTTTGCAAGGGAGTTGTTCGCAACACACATAATTCGCGTGCATCGATCACGGGCAGTCACGGTGGAAAGAGAGTCGTAGTTACTAATAGATACCACAGCAGCTTGCTGACAAGCTGACGTCAAAACAATTTTTGCATTACTCGAACTAAGCCTAACCGCAATCTAGAATCTGACTGATTTAATAGTACTATTTTTCCAGCTAAACAATAACTAGATTGCTCTGTTGTTACATATAATGTCAGTCGTCGTCATTCTCATCGTTTTTGTTTGTCCTACTATTTTCCTTGATGCTGATGTGTTAATGCTGCCGTTGATATCATCGCAATTACTATTGTTATCATTATTTATGCGACTGTTGTTATCGCTACTGTGATTATCTATACGCCCAAATGTTCATTCGTTACTGTTCTCGGAAAGCTACACACGAGCACGCTGTACGCTTTGTTAACATTTGTTTGAAAAAGGAACATCATCGTATCCAGGCCCACATAGTCAGTCGAGGTGAGCACAGGGCATGGTCAAGGTGGGCATAATTGATTACGCGATCTATTTTAACGATAGCCATGAAATCCGGAATTTGATTCGGCATTTACTTGTGGCAATCGAGAGCAGGCAGTTTACACTCAATACCTATGTGCCGTTCGAATTCGCGACGATGCCCAGGTACGTCTATGCACACACATACACGTATTTATGCGGTGACGTTTTTTGGCGACTAACAATTACAATGTGAACTCGAATGAGTTCAACCGTCGGTTCAAGCATTGACTCGATTATTGCCTAGTATAAAGGAGCAAAGTGGCTGTCTAGGCGGCAACAAAGTATTCCTACTCTCGGAGAGAGCTGCCGTGGGTGAGGGGTTCGTCTCTCGGTCGTTGGCAGAAAGGCAAGCCACCGGTCTGAAGCAGCAAGCATGTGGAACAAAGTAGACCAGAGTTGGGCGGACCAGCTCGTTTGGATTGAAGATTTCCTGCGATCTTACCCCAACAACTTAATCTTTTTTTCGTTCGGGCTGACCCTTAGCCAAGATTTAACGTCCACGGGACTGCTTTCTGCATTGCTTCAAAGTCAACAACTTAATCTGTGACTAGATGTAGAATGACTAGCTGTCTATCTGGCCGTTTGTCAGTCTATCTATGTATTTCTTCTCGGTCGGTGTACAAAAAACCGAGTCTACCTGGAGTCGAGGTAGTTGCTGGCAGACTGTACATGATGCGTCTGCCGCCTGTGCGCCGTCAATGCGGACTTCCGTCGGCCAGGGCAGCGTCGAAACGTAGCGCCAATGGGCTACGCTATGCTAGTCGAGCGTTCGTTGAGTTTGATCGATCGACGAGAGCCGTCGGAACGACCTACCTCCTTCCTCCTGCCCATCCTCCAACTTCTCTAGCCCAGTGTGCCCCGCGGCGGCACAGAGCTCCTTGACGCGCTGGACGCCTGACGCGGAGGAGGAGGAGGAGGAGGAGACGTTTGTAGGGCAGCCGGACATCCCCACGGGCTGAACACGGAGCAGAACGAAAAAGAAAACAGGGAAAAGGACGTTCAGGATCTACACAGACGAGCGCCGACAAGAACAGCAAGAACATCGCAATGACTACGAAGTCAGCAAATGATAACTTGGGCTTCGATGTGGTCGAGGTCAGTGCCGAGATGGCCCAGGCGGCAGCGGCAGCCGCGCATTACCATCTCTCCGCGTCTGGGTGTTGTACGCAGGCTCACTGTTGCTGATGTTGTTGTGGTGGGGGCGGCAGAAATATTACTACAGCTACGACTACTACTACTACTAGAAGTGCTAATACTACGGTTCCGCTTCGTTGGTGGCCTTTGAACCACAAACGATCAAACTTTTGACCCAGCTTGGTGAGCGAATTTCGGCAGCGGCCGAGCACGAATAGAGGGGGCTGACGCCTCAATGGAAACCGCTAAATCAATCTACTAGTCTAAAATCTACTACTGGTTGTGACAACAACAGGTAATTATATATATATATATATATATATATATATAAGTAAACGGCCTGGCAGAAGCAACCTCAAATCAACTTTGAAAGTCATTGGTCAAGTAGACTTACTATATATACATATATATATATATATATATATATATATATATAGTAAGTCTACTTGACCGATGACTTTCAAGATTGATTTGAGGTTGCTTCGGCCAGGCCGTTTACCTCCAAACAGAGCAGCCGGGGCTAGTTTAGTGGATATATCTAAGAAAAAGTATTGAGAGCTGAATAATAATCTGATATGAACGTCACTAACACGTAAGATAGAAACATTCTACTATATATATACACATTGAGAATAGTTGTTCAAACGACTTAAGGATTAAAAATATAATCGAATCGTCATCGCTTATAGAATTACTAATTCCATTTGAGTCGTACAGTCGTGTCATGTATTTTAGTTAAATGTGTATGCACTCAACCATCGATAGTTCTATCGATGCATCTTTGCCTAATGCATATCGTACCGTTGTGTTTATTGAGAATGTGTCGATTTCGTTGCATTATAGAATATAATAGCGGTAAATATCATACTCGCCACAACGTTGCGTTAGAACGCCTAAATATGTTATAATCCTTTCGAATTTTAACACTGTATCACTTACCATATAGCTATATCTTCATTAGTATTCACTCGAAAATCTATGTATCACACCATCTGTGTAAGCCACAGTGTGTATGCCATCAGACAGGACGTCTCGTACTTTACCCTTTACATATAATCTAAAAGTTTTACCACTTAGAAAATCCGCTAAGTTAGCAGCCTACTGCCAACTCCAAACGTTGAGCGCTGCCACCAGACTCGAATAAGTCGCCAGTTCGAATGCTGACTTAAAGTCGAAGTTTAGATAACACGTCAAAGCAATCCAATTCGCTAATCATCTCCGCTTATGCAAATTGCGTCTCCAGCAACTGCAGAGTAGCGCTGTACTCAGGTCGATAGGCAAATTGCTCGCCGCCAATCAGCCTTTGTTGAATGTTTGCATTGTTGTATATGGACGTTGGCATAGCATTCGCTCCAATAACTTGCAAGCCACGACAAGTGAGAGAGACTGGCCTTTTGTTAGCGGGATTACATTTGTCTCCTCTCTACTTGTGTACTGGGCATATAATCGCCTCGGTCCGAAATAACTCAGCGACCACACCGTCATTGATTCAGCGAGTAAATTATAGCTCAGCGAGACACGCTGAGTATCCCACCTCCTTTTAGGCAATTGCTGGGGTTTCATCCGGCCTGTCACTAAATGGATTTCGCTCCATGAGTTTGAGATGAAGTTTTTCGATATTCGATGGGGAGACGTCCGCTTTGTTTATGATGTCAAGGTCCACCCATGATCTTCATGTGAAAGATGCTGTTGAAGGTCGCCTGCACTGGGCTATGTCTCAGAGAAGAAATTTCTCATAAGTTCAATGGTAAACGAATCCCCAGGACGACGTACTGAACCTAGCGGGTCTTTTACAACCGCTCGGTTGCGAACATGATTTGTGAGTACTCTCATGCCACCACTATTAATAAAATAAAGATGACAATAAACAAATTAATTCAATTTATAAATTATTTATTTTAATATGCTTACGGACTCAGCAAGGATCCATTCTTCCGACGCTGTTTGATTTAGTTCGCGCTGATAGGTCAATACGCGCCTTTGACTTTGAGATGCTCCTGGAATTCATCAATAGAGCTATTTGCAGAATTCCGATGGAATGGGCGGATTGAAGTAGGCGGATTATCGTCATTCATAGTATATGGAATTTCAGTGAATTTTATGTATATTTTATTTACGGATGAACAAGTTGCGAAAAAGAGCCCCAATTTATAGGACCAAGGTTAGGCATCATGGTTTTATGCTGCGACTATGGCTGCCCCGTCCACGCTAGCCAATGACGTTAGATCAGTTATTAAAACCTCTATGCGGATACTACTGCTGGGATAAAAGTAGACGGCAGCCAGTTCTAATCGCCTTCTTTTTGCGAGAAGAGGGTCGACTGCAATAACCTCTGGAGAGAACAACATTATTAATTCATGTGCAATAAACATCACGCCGCACAAGAATAGCTACACAGCTGCCTAAGGATCCACGGCCATTTCGGAATGATAATACGACAAATTTGCCGTTATTGCTTAGTTCCACAGAGTCCACTCGTTCGGACAGCCATGTTCCCGTGGTCGTGGCTCTTGATAATATGTCCTTTGAGCCGGTGAACGCAAAAAGGGTATCTTTTGTGAACATCCCTTCCGAAATATCTACAGTTGACACAGAAGTAGACTTTGGCCTTGAATGCCTATCAGGTTGCTTGCTCGGTCCTTGTTGGTCTCCGGCAAAACAGTAGCTTATTCTTGTCAAGCCATATTCTTTCGTAGTAGCTCTCGATAACAGCTTCATCGTTAGGAGGTTCTTCAGAAATCGACAAGACGTCGATCGTCGACGTTCTGCGGCCCCAAATGTCATCGGTCGCTAGATATTGTCTGACGTGATCAAGGTTCACCACGTTTTGTCCAACAAAATATCAAGACGAGCTACCCTGGGAGCGCAGTGTTTTTGATGGGAACACATTGATGGGTAGCAACAACGCGAGCAGTTGCTACCTTAAATGCGTACATGAACTCTCGGATTTGTTCATTGTGGTCTTTGACAAATGTTTAGGAATGTTATTTCACTCTTACTTGTTACTGCAATTTCGTTAGAGCGACGTCTCTGACCTTGACTGTACCACTTTGTTTCACACCAGTCCTTCTATATAGACGATATATGTAACAGGAGTATTAATATGTCTAGTTAAACTTGAGAGTTGTCGCGTTGTCGTAGTGTCGTTCATTGCGTGTGTAGGCCACGTTCATGTCGTGTGATCTGCTGTTTTGACAATTGGGCTTGCACGCGGTGCACGTGAAGTGTTATGCGTTGACGCTGCATGTCGACTTCACTATTCGTGATACCTGGTCAGTCCGCTTTTGAGTGTCTGTATTTCAGGCAAACAGCCGCAAGATGACTCGATATTTATGGACTTCGTGCTTTAATTGTTGAAACCCCTATTTAGGACGTTGTTGCCTTATCCGGCGTCTGCTGCTGTAGTATATGTGAGTGTAGATGCGATGGCCGCAGCAGCCTTAACAAGTGGTTCGTCTATCGATATATCGGAACTAGCCTCGAACAAGTAGCACAATTGGGAGATCTGGATTGGTCTCGATATCTCCTCTAAGTACAAGGTCCGAAGCGCGTTTGATTTGATAGAACTGCATTGAGGCGCGTTGAAATACACAGTGATTGTACTCGTCGCCAAATGATAAGTGTTATTAATTATCCGCTACTAAATCATAAACGCTAGTACTAATTAGAGTGGAGTATAATACTAGAATAAAAATACTCGTTTTGGTATGATAGTGTTAGTAAAAAAAACACACACTTATGGGCGCACAGAGAAAACGCTGTCGAATCGTTCAGCATGGAACCCTTTCTTTGACAGTGCTTCATTAACTACTCGAACCACAATCTCTATCGTAACATTTCTCCGTCTCCCCGTTGAGTCAACAAAAGCTAACTCTCTCCAAGTCCTCGTTGGCGTAGTACACTGTCGACAAATTAGTTCAAACATTGCGACAAACAAGCTGGTTACCAGCCACGCCTCTCGAATCATGCGCCATCAGTTGGAGGGTATATATAGATATATATATATACATTTTTTTTTTAAGATTTCCCGTAAGGCAATTGCCCGTGTACGGATTTTTCATGTCATGGCTAAGTTATTTCCACTCCGGCATTTACCTTGTCTAAATTGGAAACCATGCAAACCAATTTAAGAGTGGCCGGTCTGGGTCTCGAACCCAGTCCTCCCGAATGCAAGGCAAAGGCTTTGCCACTAAGCCACCTTGCTCGGTATATATACATACATATGTCTTATTTTTTTTATTTCTGTACGCGCAAAGAATGAAGCTGAAGCAACCCCTACCATGACGCTCAGCGACGCTCGCTTGGCGAATCCGCAGCGTAAGCGCTGCGGATTCGTGGTCGAATCGTTGCAGATCGTCGGAAGCAAGCCTGCGACAAACGTTGTTGTTGTTGTTGTTGGCCGGGCGTCACGCGGTATTTTCGTTCAAGTGTTGATGATCGGCAACCTCATTACTGGCAGGTCTTCACTGTCTGTCAGTTTGTCACTAATACTGCTGCTGCTGCTGATGCAGCTACTGCTGTTGTCGTCGCCGCCGCAGTCTTCGCTGTCACCGCTGCCACCGGCGTTAGCGAGAGGTAAGTGCGGAGTCTAAGCCTGGTCAACAGCGGAAGCTGCGCCAGCTGGTTTTTGGAGCTAGCAAGCACTCGCCCACCCGGCTGTGCGAAACGACGCCGCATCTGCTGCTGTTGCTGCTGCTGCTGTTGTTGGTGCTGTTGGTGCCGTGGCACCCGCTGCTCGCTACAAACTCGGTTTAACTTGTCACCGTAAAAATGCATGCACGCATACTGCAATGCAGCACCCCGCGGTGCACATAAGAACCGCAACTGCAGCACGAGCAAGGCTCAGCGCTCCCGTGTCCTTGTCGTCGTTATCTCGACGATTTATATATATATATATATATTCATATATATATATATATATATATATATATATATATATATATATATATATATATATATGTATATATATATTTATAAATATATATATATAGGGTCTACAAAAAAGTCTTTTCGGATTGGCGCTTGCGCGGCTTTCACAGCGCCCGCCCCGCCGCCTAGGCATAGATCATTGGCTCACTCTTTGTTGTTTTCATGTGAAAAAGACCGGGAAATCTGCGCGGTCTCAACCATTTTGAAATCTGTTTAGCCGTTTGTTCGTAAAAGTGCTGCAAAATGGAGGTAGAAAAATGCCAAATTCAGGCGATTCTACTCCATGAGTTTAAAATGGACTGAGTGCAACGCAGGCTCACAAAAAGTTGTTAAAATCGTTTGGAGATGCCTGTTGTACAGACAGAATGTGCCAACAGTGGTTTGAGAAGTTCTGAAAGGGGGAAAAAACAAGGTTTCATTGTGTGGAATGGTGGTATGTGGGCGGAATAGTGCACTATGAACTTTTACCGCGTAACCGGACGATAAATACGGCCGTGTACTGTCAACAACTCGAAAAGATTCACGAAAAATTAAAGCAGTCGTACCCTGCACTAATTTCAAGGAAGGGTGTCCTGTTCTACCAAGACAACGCAAGGCCCCACGTGAGTAGGGAGACCCTTTCGAAAATTTCTCAGCTAAAATGGGAACTTTTGGAACATCCACCGTATTCCCCTCACTTAGCACCATCTGATTACCACCTATTCAGATCGATGCAAAAAATTTAAGTGGTGAAAAATTAACTTCTGTCGAACACGTGCGTTCTGGACTGGAAGAATATTTTGTATTTTTTTTGGAAATTTTGAAGATGATTTGGGAATCGAAAACCTTGTAAATCGTTGGGCAGAGGTTGTATCTTCCGGCGGAGAATATATAAATCAATAAATAAGACCTCCCGTGTCTCCTATATATTTGTTTTATTTATAGCGCCAAAACCGAAAAGACTTTTTGTAGCCCTAATATATATATATATATATATATATATTCATATATATATATATATATATATATATATATATATATATATATTCATATATATATATATATATATTCATATATATATATATATATATATATATATATATATTCATATATATATATATATATATATATATTCATATATATATATATATATATATATATATATATATATTCATATATATATATATATATATATATATATATATTCATATATATATTGTATGACAGGTATACTTTTATTTATTTAGACTCACACGGTTATAGTTGTATCTATTCATGCTACTATTATGGGTATGCTATTATTTACGTAATATTATACGTCATATATTATACACGTATAGTATATGACGAATATACTCTTATTCATGTACACTATTACGGGTATACTATTATTTCTCTTTGTTATGACGAGTATACTAATATTTAGCCATGTTACTGTTACCAGGGTCATGATATTATTTAGCCATACTATGACGGGTATACTATTATTTATTTATACTACAACTGTTTATTATACTATTATGTATTTATTTACTATATATTCAACTATTATATTATATTGTTATTTAGGTATGTACTACAACCGTTATGCTCTCACCTATTCATTCTTCAACTGTGATAAAGCTCTTACGTATTTATTGTCTTACTGTTATGCACTTACTACTAACTTTATACTACTTTTTTGTGCAGTGACTTCTGTTACGGTCGTGGTCGTGTTATGGCTCCTATGTTGTTATCGTCATCGTTGACAGCGTCCGTGTTGCCGCCCATCCTTCCCGTCGACGGGAAGCCTTGGCCGCCGCCGCCGCCACATTGGCTACTGTCCCAAACAAATAACGTATCTCCACTGGCTGGACTCCACTAACGGCTCGACGGGTAGAGAGAGACATAATCGCTATGTCGTCAGTATCAGTGTATTAGCCGATCGATTGGACTCCTCTGCCTCCTCCTTCTCCTCCCCCCTTTCTATTGGATCTCCTATCATGCTCCGCTCATGCCACCTGGCCGTGCCATTTCATCACCGACGGAACAACAAGAGATCCACGGCCGCGGCGGCGTCAACAACCAACAACAACAACAGTCAGTGAGCCCAGTGGGGCCCGTCGCCTGTTTGTCCCTGGTGGTCAAGGTGCCCAATACTCGTCGACTCCTCGTCGTGGAGTGGCCGAACAGATACGACGTAAGGACAGTAGAACCCGCAAATTGAAAAAAGAGCGAACATTGCACTCAAAACAATTATATATATAATTCCTTTGCCTTGCATTCGGGAGGCCTGGGTTCGAGACAAGACCGGCCACTCTTAAATTGATTTGCATGGTTTCCAATTTAGACAAGGTAAATGCCGGAGTGGATTAAACATCAGCCATGACATGAAAAAACCGTACACGGGCATAAGCCTTACAGAAAAACGTAAAAAAGTATATATGTATATATATATATATATGTGGTAACAAACTATTTCTCTCGACAGGACGGTGTAAGGGAGATGGGTAATAATGGGCAGTGTTGGATCACGGCATACGAGATGCTTCTCAAAAGTTGTATCTCTTAATATTTGTACTCAAGTTGGATACGACGTTATACGAAGTATATTAATGGTAGTATCGGCAGACGGCGGTTAAAGCTAGACAGCGTGAAAACAAAAATTATGCTCGCATCAGTTCAAGCGAATGCGACCAGAGCATGATAGTGCAGACCAAAATCTTGGTCAGATATGATGTGCACAACTATTGATGTAACTTCATTTGAGAATTCTGACCTTGTAGTCATTAAACATTGCTACAGATATGTTTTACACAGCCAAGCTTCCGGATTACAATGGCTCGCTTTAATCTGTTTTGGATACGTAAACGCAAGCCAATGAATGAGAATAATTATATTACTAGTCCCAAAAAATTTGATTCATATGTTCCAATGTGTCACGTGGAAAACTCGGAAAGTGTAATAAGACAGCAATAAAGACTGAGTGAGAGGGTGAGACTTCGTAAGATAACACGACCTTCAGCAATACAATGCGGATTCCGCCAAAACGTTCAGTCTTCTTATAGGCACAACGAATCAAAGTGGCTAAACATGTCATGTACATAGTTGCGCAACTTAAGTAAGGGAACTTGTCTAAGCCAGAGTCTCATGTTAGATGTACGCTTAATGTAGAGAAAAGTATTGGACTCGACGAAACGCAAACGGGGACCTTAATCGTGTAATACATGAGTATTTTAAACACAGAATTCTCAAAAACAAGAAAATGTGTGTGTGGTGATAGCGGGTGCCCATGGGATTACTTCCTAGATTCCCAGCCTAGCCTTTGATGACGTCCCTTGTTCATAGAACCTGCCACAAGGAATATATATGATCGCCTTAACGGATTAAATGGCTGTACCGGCCCAAACTACGTCGCGCAAACTTTTAGAGGTTTTTGTCGATAGTGCGCTGGTTAAAATTGTCGTCAGGACGGAGCCCACACGTCCTACTTTGGTACCGACTCAACAGAACGTGATACTTTGGTCAAAACTGTTCAGCACTATAAGGTTAGCACTCGTTGAATAGGACAGGCCATCAATATAGCTAATAACTTTAGAGTACTTCTTAACCGTGTACAGAGACGGGCACTCTATATTGGACAGGTCCTGCGAAAGGCGCTGAAAGAGGCCCACAACATATCAAGGGCTATGAAGTTGAGTTCTTGAAGATCGTGAGACCCTGCAGACTATGAGCATTACAATGGTTTGGTGCTAGTCCTACCGCGCTTTAAAATAGAGGAACGATATTGACTTAAGCAAAGTACTCCAACGAAAAGGTACGCTTCTCAATTATTTACAAGCATAGATCATCAACGAGGATGGAGCCCCCGCCTATGAATTTATGATCTTCAATTCGAATAAGAACAAGATACTAGAAGGGCATTTCTCAAACTAACTAGCAAATTGTTTGTATTTAAGACTTGAATGCATGTCTAGGCACAGGAATGTCAAGCCTAATTGGCAGAGATAGACAATGCGACATCGATGTGCAAACACTACAATATACTGGTCGAGGACATGTCGGGACACACGGCGCTGAACTCTAGTACCTGGCAAGAAAATCTTTCGCGAGAGCCTGCCATCAACACAATGTGGATCTTTAAAGAAGATTGTGGCGCGCATGTTAGAGTCGGAACAGCCTTAGAAGGAGCTAGGATGCACCTCATTACGGGAGGAACAACGAACCGTACACCCAGTCTTAGTACTTACAGATGTTAAGAGAAGGAAAGACATACTCCGGTATTAAAGTAGTGTAAGCAGGAAGAGCTTGATTGTGATCATTCATCGAACATCATGAAACGGACATTTTCTTTTATCAGTAGAGAGGGTAAGTCTAATATATACTTCTACATGTTAGCGTGATGGGGTTGGCAATGCCCTACACTAGCGAAGGCAAAATCATTAGCTCAATAGATGTTAGAGTCAACAGCAAGGAATAACGAAACTGCGAAAGATTGCTATTAAGGATTTCTCATAGAAAAGAAATCGTAACCTAAGATGGCCGATCTACTCTGGCTGTCCGTCGAACACCACATAGCTTTGGAAGAAGGTGGAAGGAGGAAAGACGGCATAATGCAAAACAAACAATTTACCCAGATTATTTGTTAGCGTTATCTTTGAGTC
Source organism: Dermanyssus gallinae (assembly GCA_003439945.1). Lineage (NCBI taxonomy): Eukaryota > Metazoa > Arthropoda > Arachnida > Mesostigmata > Dermanyssidae > Dermanyssus > Dermanyssus gallinae. Next base: position 31,098 of record QVRM01004698.1, on the reverse strand, counting down.
GTTGATGAAACACGCTGCTGTCCTATTGCTTGTAAAGTATCTCAAATACTCTCAAGTCTAAAGTATCTATATCTGTGCTATTGTTGGAAACGAAATTACATTTTTTGCGGCTATGTCCACTACTGAATAAAATCTTATACCTAGCATGTTATATTAAGGAAATCTTTGGCCTGCGATCAGTTGCTCATTATACTGGCATGAACCATGAATCCACAAATCATAATAAAATTCCTAGCGTTATGTATGGCCCCGGAAGCAAACTCGCAACTCGTGGTATCAAAATTGGCCAATCATCAATTTTACTTGCATCCTCTTATGCCCAGTTTCACTTTTTTTTTCTTTTATAAAATGTCGCGATTATATATGCTTCAAGTATTAGGATCTGCCAGTTATTTATGTGTCGTCTTTACGTCTCTTTTAATTTAACCAGATTTTGCATGTGTCACAGCAGCCCTACAAAAGTTACCTTACACGGTCCCGATGTTGGATGATAGTTAGGCTCAATAAGCACGTCTTACGGCGCAAATCGGCAGACCTATGAAACGACCCCGCCCCGACTTCAGTCGTGGGCTTGCCGATTGAAAGGCCTGCTGATGGCGGGGCGATTTGTGTTCATTGAGGTGCGGCTTCCTATGTATCTGGATGAAGTGCTTGGTGTGCACAGTTGGTGACGGCTCGACCGTGACAACTAAAGGCGGCGGAAGTGCATTTTGCCCATTAATCACAGAAAACGGCCGTAACCTCAGCTCCCCCCGAGCTTACTCAGCGCTGACGTATAGCACACCCCATCGATTGGGGTTCGACTGGAGAAAACACCTCCTCGGCGCAATGAAGTCACAAGAGAGAGCTTACGAAAATCAATAACATATATATATATATATATATATCATTTTTTTCTTTGGTGGTCAGGTTGCGTTTGGCGGCTGGCTAACTTCATGTAGATGTCAGTGAAACTAAAAATAAAACGTAAATGGCCCATAATTGTGGCGACCTGTGTGACCAACGCGTGCTCTGCCTGTAAGGTACATGAGTTACAATTTGTATCTGTAAATGTAAAACAAACTCAGTTTGATATGCCCCTCTTACCCCAACACAAGAAGACACAAAACGTTTTAAATTATAATAACTAATCAATATATACCTGTTTAGCTAATATATACAATGATTTACAAATAACAGATAAAGAATGAACAATAGCTCACTCTGTCTGTAAAAAAATACATACAGCTGGTATTGATGGTGATTGATTATTAGTGATGATGATCAGCTAATAATTGGTGTTTAAAAATGGTTTTGAACGAAACTGACCGATCTTGCACGCTATTATATTAGACGCAGCTTATAACTTGGAACATTTTACCACAATTTGAGCCATAACCAATGTCCAAATTCTAAACAAAACGGCTAAGAGAAGAACAAGCAATTACGGTAACACCAAAAATAGTAATCCGAAAAATAGTAATTAATATTAATATGATGTTTATTGATTCTATTCCATGACATTGGCATGGCGACGATTAACCAGAAATGCTTTCGGTGTGAGCGTGCAATCATAACTTTATCGATAGGAGTATTAGTATTTCATTGACAACAAACACACACACAGCCTTTACAGTCAGTACGGTCGCGGGCGGCTGTAGAGGAAATCTCTTTTGTAGCAAAATCCAGCGGACTGCTGGCAAAGCGCGTTTCCGTTGGCGGCATCGTTCAGGGCTGACGACCCCTCCGGGAGCTGCCAGAAAGAAGACGGCCGCCAAACACCGGATGACCGCAAGCCAACCTACGTTGATGTGCTCCCCCCTCTCTCTTCCTCTCGCTCTCTCCGTCTGTATCTGTCTGTGCGTGTATGTATGTGTGTGTTTGTCTCTCTATTTCTCTCTGTCTCTCTGGAGCTCTCTATTTCTCCCTGTCTCTCTGGAGCTCTCTATTTCTCCCCGTCTCTCTGGAGCTCTCTATTTCTCCCTGTCTCTCTGGCACTCTTCGATTTCCTCTCTGTCTCTCTGGAACTCTCTATTTCCTCTCTGCCTTTCTAGAACTCCCTATTTTTCCTCTTTCTTTCCCCCCTCCCCCCTACTTTCCCTCTCGCTTCCTCTGTCCATCTCACAGGGGTTCGTCTTCTCTCCGCGTCGCTCTGGGCCACTGCGCCTGGGGTGACATCAAACTGACCACACATCCCGTCTCCTGCCTGACCATAGCACGACCACCACAGCGACGACATCGCATCCGGTTCGGCTGACATGAACCACCGGCTGCAAGCGCGTCGTCAACCCGCGTCAATAGACGCGGGCTGCCCGAACATGGCTGATCCCACTGCCGTGGTGAGGTGGCCTTAATCAACGGCTTGACGCCGATAGGACATGCCTGTCTGCCGGCCGGCCGGCCGTCGATCGGTCGCTGGTCCTGGCCCTGGCCGATCCACTGCCGATGTCAGCGTTCGTGTGGGGGTTTCTGTGTTAGTGTGATGTACGGGATGGGACACGCATAAACGTTGCCTATGCACGTATGAACGCTGTACGTAGGCACGCGACGTCCACGCATTGACACACATAGCGGTCTCACTGTTTCAGTAGTCACACAATTTCATTTAGCTCCTTCTTACTACGTACGTGCCGTGCTACGACTACTACTACTACTACGATGCGCTACTGCTAAAACTATTGGTCGGCTGCTAATTACTGCCGATTTATGTCTAATCATCATCATCATTATCATCATGGTCGGCATTACCATCATCATCATCGCTTGTTCGGCACCGACAGAACGGAAACGACGATTTTACTAAACTTTGGCTTTGTTGATTGGTCAACTTTTCATCAGCGGATGGGTATTGTCGTCGAACGCCCCCGTCGGTATATATATATATATATATATGTCAAGCCCCGTGGCGTGGTGCATTTGCCTGCGCCTCACGACCGGAGGAACCACATAGGTGCGCGGGTTCGAGCCCCACCGTTGCACATTTGTGTTTTTTGGGGGTCCGTCTATGAAGCAATGCAACAACACAATCTATGGACGTTAAATCTTGGCTGAGGGTCAGCCCGAAAAGTTAAGAATTTTTTTAAAATATATATATACATATATATGAGTGTGTGCGTATAATGTCTCTCGACATTTTGCTACTGCTGTTGCTGAGCGTCGTAATAGAGGTACCGTCAGCGCTGTGACGCGTTTATATTAAGCAGACCGACAGAGCGACAACAGCTGTTGACCGTTGAGCTGATAGGTAAAGGCGCAGCGCTACCACCGGTCGAGACTGACACCGGCTTCTTTTGCCGCCTACTGTCGCCTACTTGGACGCTAAGCGCCCTCGACTACGTTGGCATTCTAATTCTATGCAGGCGTGAGGAAACAGGATCAGATGAAAGCAGCAGCGGCGGCGACGACAACGATGACGCCAAAGTAGAGCACCATAACAGTGAACCTGCTGCTGTTGCTGCTGGTAGTAGTAACGCAGTGCCGCAATAGCTTATAATCTCAAGTATGATCGTAAAAAAGGACAACAGCGAGGATGTGTCTTGTGACGAAGATACGAGAGCTGGTTTCGTCAACGCAGTCGAGGTGTCGCAGGCGAGCAGATGGTGGCCACTTACGGAACTAATTGTGCTCCCGCTAAGGCTTTGAAGCTTAGCGGAGAGCGTCTGGGAGCGCGAACTAGTGACAAGAAGATTACTTTTTCGTTTTTGTGTGTTAATGGTTGTATAACGTAGCAGATTGATTTAAATAGACGACCGTCGTGTATCGTCACTGTTGAATGCCCGTCTTTCTTAGACAGGCAGTGCGCAAAGTCCGGCACCGCGAATAGCTTCAATGTACTGAGGGCCGAACATGTTGAGATATCTAGGGCTTCTCTAACTCCTTGTGGCAGCATGGCCGCTGACTGACAGCAGTATAGTTCATCTATTCTCAATAAACATTGCTCAGAGAAAATTCGATCAACAACAAGGACCGAAATAACATTTTCCTACACCATGCAACGATTGCATTACCAGACCCATAACTGTCGACGCCCCTATAAAGGGGACTACCGGGAGACGGAGCGGCTCCATTACGAAGTGGATTATCGTGCCAAGGTGCGCGAAGCTTGCTGCCATAGATGCGGAAACTTCGACATCTCTTCGAAGAGGGGCACGAAGTTAACGGGGCTGCTTTGCCAAAAATGCAACTAGAAGGCCTAATATCCTGCCGGCGCCCGTGTCTCTTCCGCAAGATTAGCTCCGGGCCCCAATACGATGCCATACACTTCTGGGGCACCTTTAAATAACCCGACGGGTGCACTACGGTGTCGAGGAAATTACGCATGAAAGGCGAACGCTTACTCTTGGAGGCTGCAAATTCTGTTAACTCGAGAGACAAGCCTGTAGCAGAACTGGGGGACATTTTAACTAACAATGATACCGACTCTAAAAATTATTCCCTGCTTGTTGCGGCTGAGTGAGACCTACATCCGGTAAGCAGGAAACCGCCCAGTAGATTGGATTATAGACGGCCTTAATACTGCTAGCATTGTGCTTGACAGCCGCTGCCACCTTCAGATGCCCACGCCCGTTGCGTGGGCATGGCAGCGGGTTCGGTTTTACCTGGATCGACGTAGTTAAAAACTGACGCTTTTACTGTTGCTTCTCTAGCTCCAACGTTTTACTCGGCATTCGAAACAAAGTCTTAGCTAGGTTATTTTTCCCTTTTAGACGCATTGACATTCAATTTATAGTCAAAACCGGAGATTATGGGATCAGGCGCGAAGCGTTCTCAGTCGCGCCCGGCGGTTTGCGCCTGAGGGGGGGGCGAGTCTTGAAAAACCGATAACCTAGTCCTCGCCGTCCACGCCTGAGCACGAGCGTTTGCCAATTTGACAAAGATTTTGCATGCCTTATGCTTAACGCATTTGGGCCCCGAGCAGCGCATCATCATGTCCGTGGTTGAGTCAGCTGCTCTGTTTGAGGCTTCGGCCTGGCCCCCTGACACTTTAGTGACGAACCAGAGTTCTCTGCGCCGGGCTTAAGGGGTCGGAGCCCGTAGGGTAATCATGGCGTCTTTTCCACTAACCGGAATTTCTGGGATCTGGGTGCAGAAAAGCGCTGCTTCAAGAAGAAAGATGAGCGGCAACGTAACCCCACCTTATGGCAGGAGGATTGAGACGGCCTGGAGGGAGGTGATTTAGGTGCCATAGTCCGAACGCATATATCAAACAAATACAAATTGGCTAAATCGGTCCGTGTGAGAACTGACATTTTACACCACCCAGGTTTTAACGGGTCACGGGGAATCCCAGTCCAGCCTCTTCAGGATTGGAAATGCTTCCAGCCTCCGTCCGTCCAGTGCAGCGACGGACTCGAGGACACCCCAGAACGCAGGATTCTGAGGCGTTCAGCATAAGCAGAGCTGCGCGCACACTCAGAGTGAACCCATCTATGGTCTCCAATGCAAAACAGGATTGTCTGTTTTAGTGGTACACAGCGACGGACATTTTTAAGCACATACTTACTTCAAAGTATATGAGGAAAAACTGCCGCTCTATGCGCACTCCTCAGGCTCCCGTGGAGGGAGCTAGTTATGAAGTTCGCACCTACCCCGATGAAAACCTGAGGCCTTGAACAGATCCTGTACCCCTACCGCAGGTGGGCTAGCAGCCCACCGCATTTCAGCATTTGTACTCCTGGGCGCTCTTAAAGCTCTCCTTGGCGTTACTCTGGCGCCTCGAAGAGCCTCATGCTAACAATATCCAGATTTGGCTTTTGCCGAGTCCCCAGGGATAGAGCCAACACGATATAATATGTAACGCACTTCCTAATGAACCCTAAATTCCTAATGGACCCAAGGCTTTTTTTTCTGGTGCAGATCGAAAACATATATATATATATATATATTTGTTTTTTTTTATATACGCGTTTTCACAGAGTGATATAGATTGTAGGATATTGACCACTACGTTGTGACATAGCGGCCGTCACAATGTGTAGCCTTCTTAGATTGAAATGGGTTGACGCCTGAGGGTGATCTTCGTCCATGCTGCTTAGCTATCTTCCATTTGGTCAGCCACGATGCTACGGTATGTCCATCCTGTTCTATGCTTCGCTGGTTAGAAGCCTAGAGTAGAAATTTCAATGTACGCTTACGTGTATACGGCATACAATCTGCGCTTTGAACTGAGTTAACGAGCAGACCAGGCGCCTCGTCTGCATGGCACATCCGGCGCCGACTTCCTGCAGATACCGTTTAGACAACTGATAAATTATATGCATATGTGTGTGTGTATATATATATATATATATATATATATATGCAGGTCCTATCTCCACTGGCTGTCCAGTGCATCATTGTCTAAGGGGTATGAAGGTATTTTCTCAATGGCGTGCAGGTGACGCTGCTATCGCCGGCGGTCCTCGCGTTGCGCTTGTGAAGTTTCCGCCGTTTTCAGCCTGCAGCGAAAGCAATAAAACGTAACTCATATGTGGCGCTCCAATTAGCAGATTTATTGGGCGTTTGGATAAATACCTTATAAGTAACTACTGTCATAATATCCGGCCGTACTCTTACATCTAGGCACCAGTTCCATCTATATATATATATATATATATATTGATCGATTAAAACTGAGTCGCACAACATAATGTTTGCGTTTAACCGCATTATATAATATATATACATTTTATTTATGTATATATATATATATATATATATATATATCCAGTTACATATCTATAGTTGTGAAACATCCACACTCGACCTTGTTTAATATATTGTTTTGTTTATTCATTATCTTTGCTAGGTATAAATTTATCTTAAAAAATATTAAAACTGCAACTGTATTCGCCAAGTCAGGTTGTTTAGTAAGGATATCCTCGAGAAATCGCCAGCATGATACCTCTTGCACGGTTGCCCATATCTGTCATAGTTACATAGTTTATTGAGGTCATGGAAACCCATTGTGCTGCATACGACATGAAAAAAGTATGTACCGCTCAACAAGTTACAAGGTGCCAGGTCCTACGAATCGGGGGTTTCTAGGCCTCATTTATCATGGAATCGGTCAAGGAAAGGTTGGCATCAACTTCTGCCATATTCTCTTTATATTGACAAATAAAAGCTGCGTAGGTTGACGTTTTTTTAGTATTTTTTTGGAATGTAGCTTTAAAGCACTCAGCTTATTCCAGGTACGTTTAGTGCCATATGAGGCCATTGACGCGAGTTTTCAGCTGATGTCGTCGACATTGCCTTCGACTGTTTCTGTAAGGGCAGCTGCTGCATAGGCTCCTTCGTCGCTAAAACGCTTACTTTTAGCCTTGTCTTATCGATCAAGCTTTGACGAGTATCACACGCTCGTCTGCGAAAAGCGTACGCGCTGCTCTGGTATAATGAATCCACAAAGTCGGCTATTTTTATTACATAAATATTGGCATTGTAAGGCTTTACAGTGTACAGGGGAATGCTAATTACTAGCACTCAGCCGCAAACTATGTGACAGATGCGCAGCTTGCACATACTACATCAAAAAGTCACACTCCGCTGGGGTAATGTTAGCTTTTTGCCACAATGGGAGCTGGGCTCTGAAGCAATGATCTTTCGTTGGCACGCGACACAGCACAAGTGATTCAACGAAACGATAAATATCGATCAGATACTCAAAGAATGAATACGGCACCCCCATTTACGAAGTGCCATTGCATCGACACATGCAATGTCACTCACGTAGAGAGCACTGCCATTTACGGATTGCCATTGCATTGCGACACATCCTTTTCTGAGAAACTTGATATTACAGGCAAAGATAAATCGATCGGTTACAATAAAGTAAGTCGCACAAGGTTATGGTCAAAACGATACGGTTGCCAGAACAGACGTTCACGCTAAGAAAACCGTGTGTACTGTGGAGAGGCACGGTGTGTCATGGGTTTCTACAGAAAAAAAAACAAGAATTGATGATAAATGGAGCTGCCGGCCGTTCAATACTAAAAAAAACTGTTGTCAAAAAGCGCTTCAACGTGTGAAAGTAACAAATGCATTCTATTTCATTTTCATGTCACTCATTCACCATTTGAGGATACTTCTCATCGTTTCCTAGTGTGTGCATATGGCTTCAGTTGTTTGTGATTGGTCGTTATGTTTATCTACCTTCGACGAGGTTCTTCATGGAAACTTATTTTTGACGGTTAGATGCCATTATTCATGCCGACATGTTGTCAACGCTACCTTAGATGGGCGAAAAAATATTTTTTTAGAAAAAATCTATTTTTTGAAAGAAAATAAATTTACGAATGCGTTTAACAAATAAGTGATTAGTGACGTCAAATAAGGCGAAATTATTTGAGAGTCATCTTCTCATTATTGAGCTTAAATGCGATCTCGGGAGCAAGCTTTGGGTCGAACCATTCTTTTTGAATTGAAACAAGCACTTGAATCTTTCTAAGCTGTTCCCTGTATTTTGTAAGAAACAGGTGCAATCTATAGCGGCTGGCCGCTTGGCATAAACTTATTTCATAATTATCAGTGGTGTACCTATCGTCGTCGGAGTTCTGTCACCTATGTGTTTAATCACTCACGTAGTACAGAATAGCGTTAACTCAAGTGATTTGACCAGTTTGCTGGACTTCTTAATACGTAGCAGAAGTGCCGGGCTTTAATCATACGGAAGTCAGTGCAGATTAAGGCTAACGTAAAACGCGCTTGAGCAATGATAGCGTAACTTTGCCTCTTATTATTTACTACGCCTTAGGATTATTGTCCCATCTGCATATACAACTTGAACTTCAAACGAGCAACTGGAGTGACATTGACGCTGGTTAAAAATTGTTGTCTTTGTTAGCACAGAACCACTCGGTACAGTTTTCTAATTTGCACCACTGTTTGGGTCGATACACTACTCACGCTTAAGAATGACGACGTATGAGTTTTTAAATGCGTGACAAACACGACCGGGTCATACAGATTGAGTTTCGCCTCATTGTCTATAAAGGCTAGCATGTCAGTTTTGTTTCTCAAATTCCAGGTAGCAAATAGGCCGTTTGAGTAATGCCTGGCATAATACGACGAGCAACAAACTCTCTGCAGGCGCAATTGATTCCCTATAATGATTAACGAAAGCATCTTTGAATAATTACTGTGAGTTAATAAATAATTACAGGTGCCTCTTGAGCTCTGATGAGTGATTTACGTGATGGAGTAGGTCATTTATGCACGCCCTAAAACTCGACATGCCCGCCGGAAAACCTTAATTACTCCGCAGCCATGGCTTAGAGTGCCAATAAGTACAAAAACGATCGACATGAAATGCGCAATTTCCTGAATGTGCATCCATCGTCATCGCTTCCTCGTAACTGGATTTATATAGGCTCTCTCCAGCAAAGGTATGTAGTAGTGAGGCAATGACAACCACGTCCAACAAATATAACCAGCGAGGCCGGGGCTCGGGTTTTGCCAATAATGGTTGCCAAAGCAACGGCCCTGGTTCGAACGGTGCGTTAGCCGCCTAAGTCACGGCCGCTACAAACTAAAAAGTAAAATATTTTAACGGTGCGCCACTTTTAGAACAGCGATAACCTTATTTATAGCGTGGACATCCCAAACTGTTCAATCAACAGACCAACATCTTCAACACTTGGGTTGTCTACCTTTAACACCATATATATATATATATATATATACGTTTCTCGTAAACTCCGACAGCTGTTCGGTTGATGGGGCTGCAGTGGCCGCAAGACTAGCGTCTGCCGGCCTTTCCTACACCTGCTTGTCATGTAGGGCGCGCGACAATATGGCGCACTCTCTGGTAATTTGATCACTCAATCAAGCAAGCAGTAATCATCGTCGTCGTCATCATCATCATCATCATCACCATCGCCATCACTTTATCAGCAGCCTACGCAGAGCCAACGGAACGGCGCAGGACAGAAACAACAAAACAAGTCTTGTCTGCTTCAACATGACTTCTGCTCTTTGGGCCACCGCTCTGGCGCAGATATATCGACAGCCGAACGGTCAAACGCTGCCAAACACTAATAGAATCATTGCGTGTAATCAATCTAGTTTATCAGTGTCTTGGCACATAGACTGCAAACCGCTGACGACGTGAGCTGTGAGAGTGTCAATTCACACGGATGTCGGGCCGTCGGCGGGTTGACTTGGTCTGGTCGGACAGCCGACCACCTACAGATGTTACCCCGCTTACTGAGACCTGGAGCGCATGGGGAGAGGGCGGCGGAGGGCGGGTGGGGGGTGGGGGGGTAGATGACTTCGGAGGTCGCTGAGGTGAGAAGAGTTGGCAGGTTGTGGCAGGACATGAAGCTAGCGGGAGCAAGGCTACCTGAGTTGACGTCCTCCACTACCTGCTCGTCGGTTGGGACTCAATTTCTTATCAAGTGTCTTGGCGGTCGGTAGACGGCCAGCGACGGCGATGTCAAAATGCTACGAAGCTACTACTATTACTTCTACTACTACAACTACCGCTTCTACTCGAAAAATACCGACACATGTCTACACGCGATCGTCGACATATCGACAGGTCCCCAGCCCCCACCAGAAACGAAACAGCACCATGTCCTGCACAGAGGTTAAGAGGGACAGCGCAGTATGTGCTTAGACAGGCTTTGTCGAGGCCTGTTAAACTAAGCAACTTAACCCTTATTTTCGCTTGTTTGTTTCTTCTTGGCGCCTCTTCTCCCAAAGAGGTGCAACTAGCCTTAGTTAGTAGTTTATAATATATGTGTGTGTGTGTGTGCAAGTCTGTATATATAAGACGTTCCAAAGACCCTGAATATATATATATATATATATATATATATATATATATACAGGGTGTTTGGAAAAGTTTTTGTCAGCGTAGTACGGAATTGTAGAGCTCGTTAAAGCAAACACTTTTTCCAATAGAACATGGTCTCTGAGAAGTCTTGTTTCGGAATGAGAGTTAAATTACTACAATTTGTGACACTAGTGTTTTTGCCCAACATAGGAGCATAAAATGTGCTGTTGCAAGACAACCAGTCCTCCTAGACAGATACTAAGTATACCGTCGTGTTCTTGAAAAAAATCTGCTTCTCCGAAAAACATGTAAAGGTGGGCAGAATTCGGCCAGGGAATTCGAAAAAAATAGGTTTTTATTAGCTTTCACGCCAAATACCTTACATTAATTACCATACGACCACTCACGGCGCTCAAAACTAACACGTTCAGGCAAATGCGCATTTCATGATGACCATTTTGGCACCACACTTATGGCAACGCGAGCTGTGGTTGCGGAGTAATTACGATTTTTTGGCCAGATGTCGAGATTGAGTGCATGCAAAAATTACTTTGTTCCAGAAAGATTTGAAGAGCGATATATGGAATTGTAGATCTCGTGAAAGAAAATATTTTTTTCTAATGGAGCATGGTTTCTGAAAAGTCTTGTTTTGAAGTGATAGTGATATTACTACAATTTGTGTCACTGGTGTTTTCGCCCGACATAAGAACATAAAATGTGCAATTACGAGACCAATTCTTCTATACAGAAACTAAGCACACCGTCGTATTCGTGAGAAAATTCGACTTTTTCCGAAGAACATATAATATTGCCTAGAAGATGCGACACAATCGTTTAGAAAATATTCAGCAAAAAATTAAGTACTTTTTTTAGCCTTCGCGTTCAATATCTCTAAATCATAAGCAACCGCAGCGCCCAAAACTAACACATTCAGGCAAATGCGCATCATTTTGGTACCAAATACATAGCAATGCGGGCCGTGATTCCGGTGTAATTGAGATTGAGTGCATGCATAAATGATCTACTAGCACTCTAGGTCATTTTTGCATGCACTCGATCTTGACATCTAGCCGAAAAATCGTAATTACTCCGCAATCACAGCATTGACATAGATTTGGTACCAAAATGATCGTCATGAAATGCGCATTTGCCTCAACTTGTTAGTTTGAGCGCCGTGGGTTTTGAACGTGTTAGTTTTGAGCGCCGTGACTGGTCGTAAGGTAACGATTTTGAGGTGATTGGCGTGAAAGTTAATAATTAATTTTATTTTCCCCAAATTCTCTTCTAAACGACCGTGTCGTATCTTCTGACCAGCCTTACCATGTGTCGGAAGAAGAATTTTCTGGGGAACACGACAATGTGTGCTTAGTTTCTGTCTAGGAGGACTGGTTGTCTCGCAACAGCACATGTTATGGTCCTATGTTGGCAAAAAAACTAGCGTCACAAATTGTAGTAATTTAACTCTCATTCCGAAACAAGACTCCTCAGAGACCATGTTCTATTAAAATAAATGTTTGCTTTAACGAGCTCTACAATTCCGAACTACGCTAAAAAACTTTTACAAACACTCTGTATACACACATTCACTCGCAGAGATCTTCGTTAGAATGCTGAGTAATAAAGTGGTTTGTTCCGGTCTAGCCCCGGAAAAAGCAAAGCAATACTTCTCACAGGGAGGAAAAGGACTCGTCCACTCACTTTATAGCCCGACGGCCAGAACATTAAAATGGTAAAGGAAGCCCGCTACCTCGAGGTCACACTGGACACACCGCGGAATGGCTTCAGACACGTAGAAAAGGCTACGACGAAAGCAGCAAAGGCAGTGTGTGTTATAGCCAAGATTCTGCCCCAGGGCCCGCACGAGGGCACTGCTAGTGACGGTTGCGGACTCAGCAGCCTTATTCGGGGCTCCAGCTTGGGTAAAGGTGACCCTTAAGACGAAGAAAGCGAAGTAAATGCAACGAAGGGCCCAGAGGGTAGCAGCACTGAGGGTAATCCAGGGGTACCGCACAGCAAGCACGAATGCTGCTCTGGTACTGGCAGGGTCGATCCCCTGGGGTCTCAAGGCGCTCAAATAGAAGCGATTATGGGATTTAGGTGCTTCCTCGCAAAAGGAAAAGAGAGAAATGCCACAATTGAAGCATGGCAGGCTAAGTGGGGCGCCACACTCCCGGGGTCCTGGAGGCTGCTAGATATTAAGGCATTGATTGGGAGGCCAGGAAGCGACCTTACTTATTATCTCACCCAGAACCTTACAGGGCATGGAAACTTCAACTTATTATATATATCTTCTCATTTATTGACCAAAAAGGTATATTACACGTCATATCATTTAAAAACAATGGTTAATTAGTTACTTTCCTTTGCCAACCATCGTAGGCTATCGAAGCTCTGGCACCCCTCGAAATGATATCGGGGGCAATGCTAAAGGCAATATCTACATATACAGGTTGCGTGCGGCTCATGAAAGTCTCTTCGGGGACAAAGCTGGTGATGGAAACCATGCACAGCGCATCGAGTGATGACATGTCGGAGGTCCTGCAGGGGTTCCTTCCAAGCAGAGGATGTCATAGCTCGAGTTCGGTAGAAATCCGTGGGGATGTCGCGCATCTTCTCTGCGAAGGTAGTCCTGAACGATTGAAGAGCAGGTGTGGGCCGGAGCTGGAAGCGTGGCACGAGGTCCTCTAGATATGGTCCTGTCCCGGCCAACGCGTACACCAGTCGGTTCTGGGCGTTCCGCGGTAAGCCCAAGACTCTCTTCAAGAGCGTTGCTTTGACCTTGTCCAGCTGATGTGCCGACAGGTGCTCCCAGATGACATCGATTCCGTAGGAGGCAACCGAAGATATCTTGAGGTGGAAGAGTTGAAGGGCGGACGACAGGGAGAGCTTCTGTGGCTCGCGGATCGTCGCCATGGCCACAACGCTCTTTGACACGCGCTCGGTGATGTGCTTGCTAAAGCACACACCCCTGCTGGAGAAGACCACCCCCAGGTAGCAGAAGTTGCTCACATACTCAATGGGCGAGTTGCGTAGTTGAAGACGCTCGTGAGAGGCGAGGGCGCCTCTTGCCCTGAACTTGACAGCCTTGGTCTTCGACGCGTTCACACACATGCCGTTGTTGTCACAGTACTTCTCCAGTACCTTGATGGAAGCCTGAAGGTCCCGCCTGATGCGACTAAACATGACGATGTCGTTCGCATATTGAAGAATGCCCACCATGGGACACAGCTTCTTGACAAGGGCGGGCAGGTCGCTTAGGAGAACAGCAAAGAGCAGGGGACTCAGGTTGTCCCCCCGGGGGTACCCCGTGGTCTGGAGGAATGATGGATGCTCACAGACTCCATCATCCAGAGCGATAGAGTTGGGTTGAAGAATCGATGTCAGGAGGGTGAGCAGTGGTCGGCCGATGCCGAAGCGGGCGAGTTTCTCCAACACGGTGTCCCTAGGTGCCACGTCAAACGCGGACTTTAGGTCCACGAAGACGGCGTGCAGTGGCCGCCGCTTTTTCTGCAACGATAAAGTTCTCTCATCCAGAAGTTCGCCGCATGCTGTCGATGTTGTGCCGCCTGAAGCCGTGTTGTTCTTGTGGGAGCGCCCCTCTGACTTCCAGGTACAAGGACAGTCGCCTGTACAGCAGAGACGACAACAGCTTGTACACATAACTTTTCTTTGCTATCCCTCTCCATGATGACTCAAGAAGAAGGTCGCCTTTACCCTTGGGGATCACCTTCAAAATGCACTCTCTCCATGTTTTAGGAATGCGTCCTTGGGATAGGCATTTGTTGACGAGGGTTGTCCAGAGGGGGATCAGCGAACTCGTACTTATTACAAATTGGAAAGGCTTCGTCAGCGATATGCGTGTTCTGCCAAGAGGCATGTGAGGACACTTTAAGTCATACACTGCTACAGTACTCGGCCGGGAAGGCTGCGCGGTCAAGGGCAAGCAGACACGTCCGAGATAAGTAAATCAGGGAGGGAGCCCCACACTACAATGTCAGCGACCCACCTCGGATCAGCTTTATCACACACAGAATACACCGTGTCTAGTGAGCAGGCCTGGAAACTGGGAGCAACTACGGCAAAATCAAGTCGGCTTCAATCCGAGAGCGGCCGTAGATAATTGCAGCTCGAAGAAAACAGACTTGCCTGGACACGTGAAAACAGGTTGGACAAGTGCGGGAATCTGTGGGCGACCCCAGTGAATTGATCTGAAAGGGCTCTTGCCACTTCTCCTAATAGCCCATAGTACTGTTCTATGAAGATCTGGGATCTCAGAAAGTGAAGCTTAAGGGGGAGGTGCGTTTAGAGGGTATGGGTCTCAATTCGTTTAGTGGGTATGGGCCCCACACTACTTGAGATAGAGACTTGTAGCGATAGTGCGTAACTGCATTTAATACCTCCTCCACAAAAAAAACGCGTGGTACTTAGTATACCGCTGCGAGCAGAGCCGGCAAGAGCATTAAGTGTAACTTTCGTGGAACACATGAGGTGGTTAAAATCGTGCACTATGTGTCTAGCGTTTAGATAGAGGTTCGTCCATGCCGCTCCGGCCCACAGCCATGGAGAAAGAAATATATCTAGAGTGTATATACCTCCGCCGTACCCCCCGTTACCTTCCGCCTCTATTCACTCAAAAATTGGAAGAGTGTCGAGCGTGTGCAATCTCTATCGAAGCACCTTCACCATTCGAACGCAACCCGACATTATGTACACGAACCGACATCTTGCCCTGAGGGAAAGGCAAAGTGCGTACTTCAAATATAAGGTAAAGCACTTCTCAAGACAATTAAAATGCGCTGGCGTCAGGCGATTCCACACTCTGCCCAAGCTGTACGCCATTTTTACAGATGTTTATGAATATTAGCGCATACTAATGAATACTGGCGGATATTGATGGTGGATATTGGCGGATATTGATTTATATTAACGAATACTGGTGATATTTACTTTCCATTTGTAATCTAAAATCCCCTAAAAATACTTTTTGAATATCAAGACAAGATGCTTTTTGTTTAGGCGGTTTTTCGTGCCGCCTTTTCAGTTAGCTTATACTGCAAACATACAACGGCAGTTTCACGTAGTTAATTTAGGCTTTTCGGGCTGACCCTTAGCCAAGATTTAACGTCCACGGGACTGCTTTTTGCATTGCTTCATAGACGGACCCCCATGATACAAATGTGCAACGGTGGGGCTCGAACCCGGGCACCTATGTGTCTCTTCCGGTCGCGAGGCGCAGGCGAATGCACCCTCCACGCTACCGGGCTCAACCACGAGGTTAAAAACTAGCCAGGTGCGCCACGAACTGCCCCTTGCAGTGAGTTTGCCATGTGTGGGATTTTGGTAATTGTCACGTGTGTATTAATTGGCTCGATCTTTCACATCAAACTCTCTCTACGACAAAAGTAATCAAACCGAATTAACTTAAGAAACGCAACCTTGTCTTTGTAGACGCCATTTGACAAGATGGCGAAAATAAACGCGCAACGCGGCCAAATCGAGATCGCTTCAGTTCTTCGCAGTATAACTAACGCAAGCTGCGACCCAAATTTGTACAACAGCCGAGGCCATAGCGTTCGGCAACTACTTCTTGCAATCTTGCCACTCATAGACTAGAATGCCCCCCCCCCCACACACATACAATTACCGCCCGACGCAGTACTAAAGTGTGGTAACTCAACGTCATGGCAGCATTCGTAGTCCGGTCACAAGCGCAGACATTGCTGGCGCTCTGATTAGCTTTCCGATTTCCTGAGCCTGATATTACCCAACGCCAATATCATACCTAGGCGTGCCGTCTTAACCCGGATTGGCGTTTTATCCATGCCAGGTTTCTTTCTGCTTTGTTGCCGTCTGGGGGGGGGGGCAACGGGAAATTGATGATGACCAGCAACGAGTTTCCCATTATTATTATTATACCCGCGTCTTCGCGTCAGGGGGCGGGCGAGACTCCCACTCGGACACGAGTGATAGATGAGGAGTGAGCCATCGGCACCGTGGATTTAAACATTCACATGTAAATATTAAAGACAACAACTACAACATATTATTATTATTACTATTATTTATATTATTATTATTCAGCTAAGATCGGTTTGTCAGAGAATCTACGTACGTAACGAGACGCGTATAGTACACGCGCTACACGTAAGCGTGCATAGGGCGCTAGTCACAAATTAGAAGCAGCGAAAGCATCGCGCGGACTATCGCGCGTTCCTGCTGGACCCCGAATTGACGAAAAATTATAGGAACGATAAGGCTTTACACGCGCAAACACGAATTTAGCTACTAACGCCCACAGACACACACACACACACACATATATATATATATATATATATATATATATATATGTACATATATATATATATATATATATATATATATATATATATATATATATGTACATACATATGTTCATACATACACACATTTGCGTGCTTCTGGCAGCTAGCAAAGCTAGCGTACCGGTAATCTAGCAGCGTGTTATCCGATACTCGGTCACCGTATCCGTACGATCATAGGTGAAACGAATTCGCTGTGCCGACAAATGCTCTGCCGTCCCGGGCAGTGAGTCGCCAGCAGAGCGAGGCGCGGAAATGTCCCGGATGCAGCGGACTCACTGGCAAGCGTTGTCGCCTGTGTTGATGCGCGGATTGTTGGCCGAGGGGCCGGCCGAGGAAAAGCGGAAGGGCGCCTGGAAACGATGGCAAGAGGCCGGCCTATGTCTGTGGCCGTGGCAGAGCGGCATTTAGCAACGATAGGGCCAGCAGAAATCAAGTAAGCACTGCCTTCGCACTATAGCTGATAGCCCTGATATCGTTATCGCAGATAGCTGGTACGATGTCAGTAGATATCAAACAATTTAAACAGCAGGTCTGCAGTCTAATTCTCGTATAAACCAATACAATCTTCCAATCTTTAAATCATGCCGCCCCGACCTAAACAAACAGAAGTTTAGGGTTTAAGATTAGAAGCTGAGTTCAAAATATATACCCTGAGTACTCGTAGAAATTATGTATAGTTTCGTGTCCACTTTACAGGAGAGGAAATAGGAGTTCGTTTGCTGAAAGAACAGACTTCGCTGTTTGGGTGGATGCTTCTAGTATTTTCCCGTGCAGATACGAAGTATGGTTAGTGAAAGTGATCATTACGGCTAGAAGAAAGCCTCCAAGCGCTAGTAATTTCTAAATCGATAAAAATAAATGTATTTGTTTTATGGCAGTAGATCTTAAAATATGCCTTAATTAAAAGGCTTTGCTTCCGGCGATTCGGTCCATAGCAGAACTGGCAAAACGCTAAATCGATTGTTGTGTCGAAACACTGTGATGTAACATAAACACACTTACCCAGCCCGGGTGTTAATAAATAAATTAATTAAAAGGCTTAAAGATGACGTTGTGGCGATGACGGTAGTTTTCACATGAACGAATCACAAATTAGTCCACTACTTCTCTAAGCATATAGAGTTGTTTAACGGTACTCGTGCCTATAAACAGAGCAATGCCCAGCTTTCCTGACATGTCGAAAGGTATAAATGGCCAGTCAAGCTACTTCGCGGCGCAATATTTAGATCAATCTTTAATGCAAGTATTTATTCAGTATTAATCACTTTTCGTTACGACGGATCGGTATTGACTCAATAGTGTGAATCCCTTTCGCTTCTTTTTCTTCAATTTTGTTGGGCTAGGATCAACAGTATTCTTAGTCTTCATTTTTCTGCCATCGCGGACCCTAAAAAGTGGCAATCTGTCATTGCTGCGCTAGCAATAATTTTCGTTTTGAATCTAAACTAATACGCGTCACAATAGATCAAATACCCTGAGTGTGCAGATTATATTTAACGGCGAAGTTTAAATCACCCGTACTACCCGTTTAACTAATGCAGTTAGCCGTAAACTGATTCGCCTAACATCCGCATTAATTGTATGTATTTTTTAGTTGCTCCGTAAGGCTAATGCCCGTGTATGTTTTTTTTTATGTTATGGCCGATTGCTAATCCACTCTGGCATTTCGAGTGCAGCGGTGCGTCTGGCGCTGGTCGACTTTCTCTTACTTTTGAGAACTAAGTTTGCCTCGGTGTCTTTTTGGACGTTTCTGTCGCTTTCAACTGCCTAAATCATTCGTTGTTACATATGCTCGAAAATCTTGGTTGTGACGGCACTGTTGTGTCTTAGTTTAGATCATACCTAGCGGAGAGGCAGCAGGCAGTAAAGATGGGCAGCGATGCAGGCTGATGCACAGAAGGCTAGTTTTCAACTTACGCCGTAGCTATGCGGTTTGTAAGTGCTTTCAGGACTTTAAGCTTTTATCACTTAGATATATATATATATATTTTTTTTTTTCAACGCTCTGAAAACTACATTTTTAGACGCTCGTAATGAGCTAAGTTGTCTGTGGCACGATAGTGTCTAAATGCGTCTATCGTCATCGCGTTCTCGTACTGGAATTATATAGGCTTTCTCCAGCAGAGTTATGTAGCAGCAAGGCAATGACAACCACGTCCAACAAATTCTACCAGAACGACCAGGGCTGGAACTAGCGATGTTTTTGCTAACCGTGGTTGCCATGGCAACGCCCCGTTTCGAACGGTGCGTTAGCCGCCTAAGCCACCGCCGCTATAAATATATTTACAGGGTTAAAATTGCCTTGCTTGCCTTTAAGATATATAGATGAGTTATTCCGGATGATGCTGCTTTTTCTATAAAAGCTGCTGTTAGACGCACAACTCGACGTGCAACTGATGGGTAACGAGTAAAAACTCTAGCCAAAACTAGTTACCTGTCAATAGGTTGAAGAAAACGTGTCATGTGTGTGAACAGAAGAAGTTTTAGCGACTTTAATTGTTAGTTTCGCATGGAGTGAGACATGTTGAAGTAAGAAATAGATAACGCAGGTGCTAATACACATTTTAAATACTTTGATATACGAGAACTTAAGCATTGTGAAATTGCGGTTCCGTGAATAAACCCCAACTTTGAAACTAAACATTTTTCTTGTCTAAATCGGGAACCATGAAAGCCAATTTAAGAGTGGCCGATCTGGGTCTCGAACCCAGGCCTATATATATATAAAATACTTTCTTTGTAGAAGAGATGTTAAATGCAAGTATGCACTATCCCGTACCCACTAAACGCACCTCCCCCTTTAGCTTCACTCTTTGATCGCCCAGATCTTCATAGAACAGTACTATCTAGATTGCCTTTGGTTTCGATTTACTTACAATTGCTGATTATGCTATAAATACACACATAAAACATAAGGCAGTCTTTTATGTAGAACATATTACTGTTTTATATCGTGTATATACAGCAAAACCAGCGATTATATGTAAATTGAAACCAAAGGCAATCTTTAATGTACGGGTAGGACCGGTTTGAACATATCACCAGAATTAATTTTTACTAACAAGATGACACACCTTAAAGCGGTAGAAGACCAAGATATCCCCGAACGTCCCCGCACTAAAGCTCTATTTGTCAGCCGACTCCAGCTGCCACATTCGTCAGACGTGCTAAAGGAATACGTTACCCGTATCATAGGTACAGATGTGGACGTAAAGATAACAAATTTGACAGGACTCAATCAGGCGTACTACAATAGCTTTTACGTCCATGTTAACGCAGCGAACTTCAAAGAACTCCTCGACCCAGCAGTATGGCCCGCAGGGACTCATTTCCGTCCCTATCGGGGTCAGTTGAAGCTATACAGAATAGCTGGAACCGTGCAAACTGCATATGGATCGGGGGGAAACGTAGTCGCCCAAATGACAGTGACGACGACGATATTTCGAGTACAACATGACACAAAACAACACCTACAAGCCAGCAATTACCAGAAACACACAAACAACCGGCACAATAGAGATCAAAATGTTTATTGTAGAATGTAGAATCTCTTAATTCGTTATGCGCGTTAGCCGGAGAACAACGTTTTACAAATGCTGATTTTATGTTTTTAACCGAGACCTTTGTAGTAGACACAAATCATACAATTTTTCCAAACCATAAAGTTTTCCACGATCAAGCAGTAAAACCGCGGGGCAGAGGGCGTATCAACATATCATTGTTGCAGGCGACACAAACTGTGATTTGTCAAAGCAAAATAAACGTCACGAAGCATTCACGGCAGGCCTAGAAGACCTAGGACTTCAAATAGAGAACAACCATGATGTCGCTACATACCTAAGCTGGAACGGTTCAAGTGCAGTAGACATTGTGTTATCGTCAGCGTGCCAGCCGGGGACACTTGTTTGTAAAATTAGGTCAATACCTTCAGCTCACCGCAAGCACTGTTAAGTAAGATTTAAGCTAACGCGCACTCAAGGCCCATCAGCGGTGGCACCAATGCCACAGTTAAGCCGCACAATAAACGCGCACATGCTCCAACAGGACATACAACTCATGCGACCAGATGACGACATCAACACCGCCGAAAAGACGATACGATGGGCAATCCATGTATCAGCTACTGCTAGACGATTGGCAAAACCAAACACGCACAAAGCCTGGTTTGATGCAGAATTCACGAAATTAAGCGCAGAATATGCAGCCATAACGACAAGAGCCCGTATGGACTTAGCCAACTCGCAGAGATGAAGCGGATGTTTTGGAAATTGAAGCAGACCAAGAAGCGCCAATACGAAGAAAATCAACGCCTGCAATTGATACAAAAAAAGTGTAAAAAACCTTGGCTGCTCCTCCCAAGAGACCCAAAGAAGCTAACCCGCTAATTAACGACAAGGAATAGCAAACACATTTTACAAACCTATTAAAGAGGGAGGTGACACTGCCCGACATGAACTACCCAGAAGAGTTTATACCTTTTACTAAAGCGGAAGTTACGCAAGCAATCAAGGCAAAGAAAAACAATAAATCTGCAGGACCGGACCAGATATTTTATGAACATTTAAAATCAAATCTTAGTACCATATGTCCAGTTTTAACAAGTCTTTTTAATAAGTGCCTTAGTCAAGGTAAGATACCTGACGAGTGGAGGAAGAATTTTCTTGAACCCAATATATAAGCGGAAGGGAGACGCTACTGACCCGACAAATTACCGAGGGATCGCATTGACGAGCACTCTGTACAAAATACTTACGTCACTTGTAGTATCAAGGTCATATAACAGCGTCAAAAAAACTACCCGCTGAGCAACACGGATTCCTTCCCGGGAGATCAACCGAAGATGCTGTTAACCTTCTGCTGAACTATGTGCAACAACGTCGCCTAAAGTAAGGAAATGACGTATGCCGCATTTATAGATTTTAAGACCGCATTTGACTCTGTTCCAAGGGACCGTCTTTTAGAAATCATTCGTAGCCATTTTTTAATATGCGGAGCAATGTACAACCTTATCCGGGACATGCTTCGCTATAACTCCATCATAGTTAAGAACGGAGATCATTATGTCAACGACACCATAACGCAAACGGTAGGATTGGTCCAAGGAGATCCTGCTAGCCCATTCCTGTTTATAATGTACATAACAACCCTATCGGATCATCTACGCGATGCAAATGCTGCGCACGCCTTCTACGCAGATGACCTAGTCATCTTTGCAAAGTCGCGTGAACATCAGCAGTATTTCCTAAACATAACAGTTAATTGGTGCAAAGAGAACAGGCTAACAATCAACATAGATAAAACAAAAGTCCTTTGCTCTAGCCGAAGAGAGGCATAGCCGCAGCCGACCGCCGCATCAAAATTAATGTAATTGCATTGGAGAATGTCAACCAATTTTTTTTTATCTCGGCGTTACACTGACACCAAGACTCTCTTTTAGCAGACATGTCGAAAAAAATACTAGCCAAGGCGACAGCTACTGTCATGCTTCTCGGTGAACTTCGAGATATCGACTTGAAGATAGCGCTAAACATATTCAGGCTAAAAATTGTCCCTATTATACAATACGGCCTGTCTGCAATAG
This sequence comes from Dermanyssus gallinae, assembly GCA_003439945.1. NCBI lineage: Eukaryota > Metazoa > Arthropoda > Arachnida > Mesostigmata > Dermanyssidae > Dermanyssus > Dermanyssus gallinae. The sequence goes on along the minus strand of QVRM01004698.1, from coordinate 8,441 downwards.
CACCTTTTTTGACTGTAAGCGATCTGAAAAGGCTAGACCGCTTAAAGGCACCTTATATCAAGCGCGTGCTAGGTCTACCCAAAAACGCCTCTGCTACATTCGCTCTTGAACTATGTCGCGAACGAACCCTTACAGAGGACTTTGCCCTAGACGGACTACCTCTTAGTGAAGCCGTACTCACAGTATATAGGGAGTTTCGGGAAATACGCAACGTGAAGTTTGCGACCAATAACTATACGGACGGACCAGCGTTTTGCTCGGACAAATGGAAGAGAGGAGCCCAGAAGAACCGAGCACTAATTTGTCGAGTGACATGACACGGATACCATAACCACATGTTTTTGAGTGGACAGTGTTTTGAGGTCGATGGTTGTGTGTGTAGATTTTGTGGAATTTGTGATACTGATAGATACTATATACTTGTGTGTACCGAAATAGACACAACGTCACTACAATCTCGTACACACTATATAGGATCAGTGTAGACTTCGCATAACATTAGATGTATACTGCTACCAATATTATGGTGAATAAATAAATATATAAAAATGCCGGTAAAAAAAAGGTACGATTCTCCGCCGCCAACCATTCGATGACTTCGAGTTCCCTCAAATTGGTCTCGGTAGAGCCCCAGATGTTGGCGGAGGCAATAACGTCTCCAGTTAGAACTAAAAATTAGAATAGAAAAAAAAAGAAAATGGGAACAGTAATATCACTCCGTCTAAAATAGGAAGATAAGTAGTCCAGGAGTTTGTTTAAAATGTCGAGTGAAACATTGGAACTGCAGAAGCATGAGTGAAGATGAGCTACTATTATTAATATTGGTAGTAGTAGTAGTAGTGTCGCCTACTATAACATTGTCGGCAGATACATAGCGATAGTGATCAAGGAATGCACTTATAGTTTTTTCGCGTCTTCCACGTTCATTTTATCCATTGACAGGTGGGCAGTCCTGGGCAATCTTAATGACAGTAGGCAGAGAGTACGTAAGTAAGTTTAGTTCAGGTACGTAAGTCGACTTTGGTCAACTTAAGTTGTCGTCGTCAATTACGGCTCTCGACGTCCTCGTTATCGTTATCATCATCATGCGAATAGAATTCGGGGGGGGGGGGGTGTTGGAGGGTTTGGTCCAAGAGTTCGTTGGGGCGGTCTTCCGACGATCGTCGAAGCTATTGGGAAATTACTACTACTATTACTAGCCAAAGAAGCAAAATAATTTGTTATTCGAGATATGTGTGCGACCTAATGTGAACACTCCCCCCTCTTTCTTTTTCTTTATTTTTCTCGCTGCTTATTTGTATTTGCCTTGCTGCCTTCTTAGGAGGTTGGAATGACAAAGCAATGCACTATGCCGAGCAACCCGCGGCTTTTGCCATCGCTGTCTGCTAGTAGAGATCAAATGAAAGCGGAAACTGGACCAGACATAGCGAGAGAGATAGAGGAATCAAGAGAAACGAGGTGGAAAAGGAGAAAACGACAGAGGGTGTATAGGAAAAACCTATAGCGTTGTTGTCGCTGCTTGGCCATCTCCTCGGTTAGGGCCCTTTGCCGTCTAATCGGGTCGGCCGTCGGTCGGTCCGCCCGAGCTGTAGAAGAGCCACCCCGAACCTCCGTAGTTGGAACTTCTAGGTAAGGCAAAGTTCTTTCGCCTTCGCCCGTCCCTCTCTCTCTCTCCCTACCTCTCAGCCTGAGCTCAACCAGGACAACGATACGACTACAGGAACAGCCACCACAACAACAACAACAACAGCAGCAACGGCAAAGAAAAGATGGCAATGAATACAGTGCGGTCTTCCGTCCCGGCTGCGGCACCAGCAAAGCACAAGGCCGCTAGCCGTCAAGCGACGGGCTCTCTTTGCGGACCAGACTCGACAAAAGTAGAATAGTCCGAGCTGGACCACACTCGCTGGCGACGTCGTGGCCACTTTTCTCGTCACCGAGGGGCAAAAGCAAAAGACTCCGTACGCGGGGAGAGGACGCCACTCGAAGACAGCGATGTCGTCAGTATGGCCAATGTGGCAACGACAATGACCACACTGAAAAGTCGTTATTTCCTGTGTATTGTCAGCTGCTGCATTATGTTTGACTATCAGCGATATTAAAACAAACATGGCGACGCATATCATGATTATCGACCACAGCATTAAGTGCTGGGCGGCCAAGTAAGATAACAAGCAGGTCACTACTCTAAACGACACCAGTCTTTTTGGCTTTTTCCTTGGACTTTTTTTTAACAGCTCTGTCGCATTCTAGCAGTTTGTCCTTAACACAGCTTCCTTTGGCAATAGGGGAGATACGGCAAACAATTGGCATTAGGCAAATATTAGTCACGTTCCCTTGCGTGACTCACTCTTACTTTACTCAGTACCTCACTCTTACTTTACTCTCTACCTAAAGATGGTATGAGCGATTTCATGAGAGATAGCATGTTTCTAAAGGGCTCAATGTCCCCCTCTTGAAGGCGAGGAGTAGAAAACTTCAAACAGTAGGAGTTGTGTGCGTGTTGCGCGTGCAGAATGCCCTGTGCCAGGCATCGTTGACACATCATTAGTTTTAGATGAGAGACAATGATTCAACAGCCTGGTCTTCAATTCATGAGCACCTCAAGTGCGGCGGAAAGTCGAGTGCGCGACGCCATTAGTACGCAAGTGTCCCTGTCACAGGAATACGTGCCTAAACAGAAGCGCCCGCACAAGCCTTAAGTGCCGCCAACTCTCCTATTGATCCCGCAGCGGCCACTCAACACACCTACGAGCACTACCATACGCGCGTCTCCGAACGATTATTTGAATGACTTATTTCCCCATCTATCAGAATATATGATTGCACATGCTAAACAACTTCTCTTCACGCTACGTTCACCGTTTAACGTTCACCGCCATCTAGGCCAAACTTCCCTCTATGTAAAGGTATGAATGAAGAACAGATATATCCCTATATCATCATTGGAAAGCAATCTGCCATCGTTGTCGCGCTTAACGAGGTGCTGGATCTCATGTGACACAAGCCCGCGGAGCTGGGCTGGAGTCCTGCGTTTTTGCATATACCTTTGTGGCATTGTGCATAGTGATAAGGCGCTGCTAACGTGAATCGAGTCCGTCGTAACGCGCAATGCATTACGGCACATCCGAACGGGCATGCGAAGTGCGACACATACCTTCATTGTTATCACTTAAACGACAAGCTTTAAAAACATCATGGCCGCCGGTAGCTAGCCGTGAGAGCGGTATACGCCTTTCTAACACGCGTGCAACTAAATTTCCTTGCCGAGACATTTCATGGTCAGGGCTCAGGTTACGGACGGAAGTCATGATTGATTCATTGATTGATTTATTATTCGCTTGACATGTACGCCTAAGTACACATGTCACCCTTTTGTATCACTTTGGGCGCTTAGAGCGGCAGCATATTATATATTACTTACGCATCCATATCATCAATGTGTCCTCCATTGCCTACAATGCCAAGTGTTTGCGTTCCATTGGGACAACCTCTTGTTTGATGTAATATCGACCTGGTCCTTTCTAACATTTGGTCCTAAAGCTAGTGCCTCAGACAGGTCTGTATATCTCTGCTTCCTCTCACATGAGCCGAGGGCCATATTTCAACGAGTGGTTGTACGTGCAACGTTTTCGTCTAATAACGATAATTCGGTGTAGCGCGGTTATTGATTTATCGAATCCAGCGTACAGATGGAGTTGTAAACAGTCGAGTAGATCTGTCTGTCTATTTGTCGGCGTTGTTTAGTGATGGCGTTGATGATCGATTGCCATTTCGGATTTTTGGTAGCCGCTAGTTTGAGCAGGGTCTAGGCAAGCGCCACCAGACAGATCGTGGGAACTCACGCAGCGAACTCGGCGGCCGAAGTAGCCTTGAGCTGTCGCCGAGTTAACGTCGAGCTCCCGACAAACTAGCCTCGAACGGGTCCTCAATTTTACGTGGCCAACTTAAATTGAAAACCCTCGGGTACGGGAACGAGCTGCGCCAAATCGCTCAAGGAGTCACTGATTTCGTTTGCATTACTTGATAAACACGCACGAAAAGGTCTATCCTGTTACCGGGCTTAGCTTTCTGCAGCTTCGACGAACTTTATATATATATATGTATATATATACAACCGCCAGGGTCGAGCCACACTGCTCTCGAGAGCGGAAATATTCCGTACTCGAAGCGTGCGTAAATGCATTCACCTTCCTCCAAGAATTCGTTCGTCAACTTGGGATCTAATACAACTCAGCAAAAAATTAATTTCTGACAGTTTACAAGCAGTAACAGTAAGCGAAATCGGTCGCTTATTCTTGGGGTCTGACTTATTTCCCCGCTTGTGTACAAGGCTAACAATCACCCGGCCTAAAAATATCTACAGTCATATATATATATGGCTGTAGAGTTCGTGAAAACACATATGTTTCCAATGGAATGTATTCTTGTTTGGATTGTCTTGCAATCGCACAATTTGTGCTCCTATGTCGGGCAACAATGCCAGTATCGCAGATGTCTGTAATTTCACTCCGACTCCGAAATAAAACCTCTCAGAGACCACGTTCTATTGGAAAAAATATATGCCATACCGAGCTCTACAATTTTCTATATCGCCTTTTTTTTAAATCTGGGCATCATGTTTGCAATGCTTTGCATGTTGCATCATCAAGATTTGCAAAAATTCGGAATTGGAGTGATATTTATATAATCCCTGGCACTGGTGTTATTACTCGCCGTAGGAGCATAGCGCTCGAATTTACCATACTCAGGCAAATGCGCATTTCATGCCGATCACGTTGGTATCAAGTCTATGGCAATGCGAGCCATTGTTGCGGAGTAAATAAGATTTTCCAGCGGCATGTTGAGATTCTGCGACGTTTTTTGAAGAGCGAGGTGTTTAGTCATTAAGCCGGCTACCATCGACACAAAATATTTTGAGATTAACGCTTAAATTATGTCAAACAATCATCAAAATGGTTTGTTACGTATATACAATAGCGACATATCCCTGGGGAGGTTTTTGACGTATTTCGAACGTGCCTTATCTATCCTGTCTTTATGTCTTACGTGTTTTTAATTTTGCTTCGTACTATAGTAGAGCCTACGGCTTATTACGGCGGCCTATAAGATTAATAATACGTAGTGTTTATTTTAAGTTGGTAGGAAAGCAACTGAAATGTTAGGAGTGTTTTTAAAATGTCCGGAACGTCTTAAAGCAAATCTGCTGTGTTTATAAAACATATGTGTGACCCATAAGACTAGCATAACGTAAACTGCAGTGCGACGAAATATTGTAGAATTGTCGAGAACCGCACAAAGTGGTCTCATTTAATGTTTTGGCATATTAATTATGTCAAAATGGACAGCAAAAAAGTCAAGTTTCGGGCGGCGATTTTGAATGATTCAGGAAAGGTCTTACTGCCGCGGAAACTTTGTACCGAAATATCTGGCGCAAATTTGGCAAGGACAGCATTTTAAAGGCTAATTGATTCGCCAAGTTCCGTTCCAGCAACTTAAACCTTTTGGATATGCCCCGTTCTGGAATGCCGATTACGCTTAAGGAAGACCGCTTGCGCGAATTTCTCAATGGCGTGAATTAGCCATGGACTACGGAATATGCCACGCAACCATTGTCATGCGCTTTCGCGCCAAGGTTTCGTGTAAAAGTTGAACCAAAGAGTATTTGAGCAAGTGCAACAAACTAGAGCATCAAGGAAAATGCTAGTTACTTCCTATCCTATCCTACAATTGATTCAATGGAAAAAGCTTTCAAGAATAAAATAGTTTTGTGCCTGCCAGGGTATAAACTATAACGCATTGTCGACCCGTAGGATGGCCTCAAGGCTGAAGCGGGGGGTTCTCAGAGCTTCTGCACACTATGGAGTCATCACCATACGTTGCCTCTACAGCCCTGCCCGCTGTAACAGTAGGTAAAGAAGCGCGCAGTCGATTGTATGACCCATTCTTGCATAGAATTATGCAAAAAAAAAACATAAACTTTTAATTAGTGATGAATAAAGGTGCCGCTTTCGAAAATTCAATCTCTTCAACGGATGGTAGACACTCGATCAACGTGTCTAATGTCGATCGACCTCTAGAAAGTTACTGTAGACTATTTCACAAGCTTTTTATTTTTTTCTTTCTGTGTAATCAACGGCAAGCTGTAACAAGTGTCTACGGAAGAGGTTGCTTAGCCAGCCGGAAGGTCCTTCCCTCAGTTGGCATCTGTAGCTCATCAACGTGGCGTGTTGACCCGTGTCCGCTGGGATCCTTCTTCCATAGATTCTATGACTTCATCGTTTGCCCTTATCATCATCATGAGTAGTGCCCTCGGCAGCATCAACTGCGCCTTTATTATCAACTATCGCTTAGGACATCACGGCCATAAATATTGTGACCACCGGCATCGCTCTCATCGGTCTCATCCCTTCTGATCATCAGACACATCAGCAACAGCAGTAACAGCGTGTCTTCGCTGGCCAGGCCTAACACACCACTCTTTTCCTCTCCATAATCATCATCAGTCTCCTCATCACAATCTTCATGATCATGATCATCATCATCACCCACCGTCATCATAATCACCATCACGATCGTCTTCGTCGTTGTTGTTGTTGCTGTCGTAAGACACGTCTAGCGTTATCGTGAATCAACACTCGTAGTCTACTGACAAGCAAGCAAACGAGCACGGATAGACTTTGCACGCATATTCGATACAAAAATGCGAAATCATTCATTCATTCACCTTGGGGCGCGTTCGTTGTACTCGTGTTCGCTAGCTGTAGTCGGCGGCGCCCCCATTCCGTCCCGTCCGGCTCAGTAGAGGCAAGACTTTACTGAGCGCAACTGCGACCGACTCGGGCCAGCCCAAGGTGGAGACTGAGTGGGCGGGAGGAGAGGAATCGTGTACGGGGGGCAGCGAGCGAACCCATCATATCGCCGCCCGCGTATGCTGCTGCGCCCGACGCGCGAGAACAAAAACCATGCAAGACTTCACTCCGATTTAACTTCACTCGAGGCCACTCTGATTGCTCATGCTGCTCGAGAGAGTGAAGAGCACGCGCTGGGTGAGCCAGCAAGCGAGAGATAAAGAAGTGGAACGAACGCAAGTTTACTCTCAGCGAATGGCAAATACGGAGCGAAATGGCGGATAGCAGGCGAGAGAGCAGCGACTGAAACGAAGAGGAGGTATACCTATGTATTTCTCTTTCTCGATCTCGTAGCTTTATCTCTCTCTCTCTCTTCATGATAGAATCTCTCTGAACGCTTTCTCTTTCTGTGTTCGTAGGTGAAACGAGGAACAGAGCGAAGCGCGCGTCCCCGCGCCAAAGAGAGAGAAACAGACTCGGAAAATCAACGGGCCAAAGCTGCTAAGCTGAAACGAAGTGGCGGCGGGGCGATCGGCGTAAGCTCTAAAACACATTTTTAGGCCGGCGCTGGCCGCCGCTTCATGTCGGAACGAACTCAGCTGATCTTGGCTCGACTCATCTCTTCCTAGAGATTTTTAGTCCTACGGACAACGATGAGCGACGCTGCCGCCGCCTTTCCAGCAGCGCCTCGTCGTCGTCGTTTTCACTACCGCTCCGATACATGAACAGCATCGCGTTAACCCCCCGATTTCAACCCCGAGCCTCAGCCGCCGCTTGCCCCCCCCCCCCCCCCAAAATCGACGGGGAATTAAGTAAGTTTAGTATACTTGCTCGCGCCATATCAGGAACAAGGGCTAGATCGCTGGCGTCGGACCGTGATTGAAGCGTGCATTAGGGGTCGAACATCATCGTGGGATCGAATAAGAACTCCTGCAACGCTATACTGTTTGGCGGTCATGATCTATTTATTCATTACTGCGTGGAGAGGCGCTGCCCACCAAACGCGGAACAGAGCCGAGCGCATAGAGCACGACACAACAACGAAGAAAATAGAGGCAGACAGACAGGCAGGCTGACTAGCGTATAAACGTGACTTGCGTTTTTTTAACGTTATATATTTACATAAAAGTTCAGGGAATGCCACAGAATATACAGACCCGCGTGCGCGCTTATGCAAACCAAATTTTATATCGAGATAAACAAAAGGTGTTTCCAGAATCAGAAAAAGCACACGCTAACTAACAGGTTTGAGAATAAGCTTGCCACTTAGTACAACGTATAGTATTGTGGCACTTTTTCTCTTCTTGGAGAAAAGAGAAAATGCATTTTTGAACATACGTACACAGCAGGGCTCTGCACACTGTTTGCTACAATTATTTTAACGTTTTCGGTGCCCTTCCGAATATTACCGGGACTTCATTCTACTGCCACTTCACTGCAATATTATCCTCAACTACAATTTTCACCACCACTACAACCGTTTGCCCCCCTCACTATAGGGTACCGTTTGTATTCGAGTACTTTGTTTTCTTAGGCCGAGTGGGGTCGAATCTGCATCCCTGAAGGGGGTTCTCGACAGGGTCGAATCTG
>QVRM01004697.1:0-54115 GCA_003439945.1 Dermanyssus gallinae | reverse complement strand
TTGGGAAATCGTTAAAGCAAATGGCGCGGGTCTAATGTATTACATAGCCTAAGCATATTTTTTTAGCAGCGTGCAGATTCTTAGCATGAACAGCGTCGCAGTAGAAGTAACAGTAGTTATGGAGTAATAATGTTTAAGTCTCTGACTAAAATTAACTGGGCGAGACACATTTGCAGTGCGAGTTCCAGTTGACGGCTTTGCACATTCGTTAGCAGAGGTTCTGCGTCGTTTTTACCGTAGAACATCTTCGAACGTCGTATTGAGTTGTAGTCGACGCACTGTGTCTGGTATGGCGGTGGTAGGGCTAAAGTGGTGAACTGTTCCACCAGGATAATGTAGCGCGCACCCGGCTCGAAGAACAGGGGTGTGCCTGGCCAGCGGAATTCGTTTCCACCTAACATGGGTAACACCAAAGGTGATGAAGTCATTGCCTTGTGAGTTAGATCAAGAAACTGGTATCTGAATTTGACAATCTGAAATCAAAATGGCAGAACAGCACCACTTAGTGTCGGTGAATAGGGTCGGTGTAGAATAGTGCATGCACCTACGTCAGTTTTCTATAATGTGCATGTCATCTGTGAGCTAAAGAAACGGCGTTGCGCTCCAGTTAACCATGATATATTTGTACGTGTCGAGTGGAAAACGAAGGGGCCTGTGATACGTTTATTTCCCTAATCTTTGGTTGAGCGTTTTTAAGAAGATACCCAGATATATCTACATTTTCCACTGCCGCCCTTTGTGACAGCTGTATGCTTAGAATGGTTAGCAGACTAATAGGCAACTCTTCAACAAAGCGCTCCGAAGAGCTAGTGACGGAAACTATCTGATACAGAATATATTTTCTTGGCTTCACTAAATATGCTGCAATAATGTTCCGGATCAATATATACCTAGGTGTATATACAGTTTGGTGAGTGCTTGCTTGTTATGCTTAGGTTACGGTGACGGACGAAGCTATTGCCAATAAACGCAAAAATCCAAAGCTTTGTTTTTGTGCAGGTAATAGTGTAAATAACACTCATTTAGCTTGCCAGGGTTGGCATTACAACATAAACATGATCGTCCTTTGCACCTATAGCAAATAAGTAAATGATATAATTTGTGATTACAGTATCTCAAGACGTAGAAAATCTAAATGCATTTGGAAATGTAATTACAAGCAAGGTAAATAGATTATATAATATACATTATACATATATATATATAATATAGACATACGATATATATCTATAATATATATATATATATATATATATATATATATAGCGTAAAACCGTACGTTTTACATAGATAATAGCACCTAATAAATGCTTACGTTGGCCAGTGTAGGTATATAGGTAATAACAAAATGTGAAACACAAGGCCAATATTAGAGACGAAAGAACGTAGCTCCTGTTTTGAGTACCTGGTGAAGGACGGCGTCGGCCTTAAACATATCCGATATCTGAAGCGTTTTGTCCTGCCAGCCAGCCCCCACATTAAGCTCGTAGTCCCACGGATATTTGCACTTGTTTAACGGGTGATGCCGATCCTGAAAAGCGTGCAGGTCAAGGGAATAGCACATCGCATCCGGAAGAATCTGCGTGAAGAAGAAGCACCACTAATATTAACACGTCTCGTAACACGGCCTACAGTTGTTCTTGCCAGTGTGGCATCATCATCATCATATTTTAACGGACCTGCATTTATTTTTGCGGAAATTGGTTCTACCACGTAGTTGGATGAGGCCACATGGCAATAGATCGGAACCAACTTACAACTAAAACGCCTTTCAGAGTCATAGGAAAGATTAATAACTTATATAAATTATTATTTAAATAGGTACTCAAATTAAGGCAAGCCTAATTAAACCGTTTGACAATATTTGCAGAACGTTACGAATAGAACAGAATAATTACGATAACTGATTACACAAAAAATACACAAATGGTTTTACACACATAGGACGTTTTACCTAGCGTAGGCAAACTCCCAATTGTCAGCGCACTCGAAAGGTTCGCAGCCAGAGGTCGGCTTCATATGGCAGTGTCCGATGACTTCCTGTAAGGATTTTTGTGAAATTGTTGTATGAAAATTTGGTTTATTGATTGAGGAAGAAAGCTCGCCATTATTCACATTGTAGCAGTTTCTATATAAGATTAACTTAGTCTGAAGGACTAGTGAAGAGGACTCAACGCATCTTTCCTCCAAGCCGTTCGGCCTCATTACGCCATTAGCCACAACTGGACACGCTTTGCATCATAAATGCCTATTCACTCTTATGATTCAGGAAGATTTTCTGCATTTTGTACATACCGGCCTTCTGACAGTAGGCATTCGTAGAGCAACAATTTTTCTTTAGTAAACACTTTGAAAACGTCTTAAAATTGGACAATATGTCAACGTGGCGATTGATGATTAGCTTGAGGACAAAGCGCTTGGAAATGTGTTATATATATATATATATATATATATATATATATATCTATATATATATATATATACAGAATATATATATTATATATAATATATATACAGGTAGCTCAATAAGTTCTTAGAATGAAAACCAAGAATTTTCCAAATCATGTTTTTAAATTTATCTTATTCGATATACTCCCCGAAATGCTCAATACACTTTTCCCACCAAGATTCAGAGCTTTTATACCTCTTAAGTAGAATTCCGCGTCTTTAGACTGAAAATAGGCATTGACAGCAGTCTTAACCTCTTCATTGCTGGAAAAACGCTTTCCACCGAGACTATTCTTCAAATGTTCGAAGAGGAAATATCAGAGGGGCCAGGTCTGGAGAATAGGAAGGTTGTTCAATAAGTCGAACCTCAGTTGGGCCAGTTTTGCCGATGCTTGCCGGGACTTGTGTGCAGGAGCATGCCTGGTGAAACAGGACAACCTCTTCTGCAAAGCAGGCCGTTTCACGATGAGTTCTTGCTAAAGGCAGTCCAACAGTCTTGCATAATATTCTCCTGTGATCGTTTTACCGCTCTCAAGGTAGTCGACCGCATATTCTACGTTGGTCTTAAAAAAGTAGCCATCACCTTTCCGGTCAATGCCGTTGTCGCACTCTCTTCGGAGGTCCTTCATCAGGTGCACACCATTGGCAAGATGCTTTTGGGTCTCGGGAGTGTAGTGATGGACCCAGCTTCATCAACGGTCATGAATCTGCGCCAAAAATCCGACGGATTGTTCGACATCTTGGCCAAATTCGCTGTGAAGCGAAAACAGGCGCGTTTTTGGCCTGGTTGAGCAAATGCGGCAGCCATTTTTCTCTGAGCTCTTCATCTTCAAGTTTTCGTATAGGATAAAATGCACACTATCTAAACTAATTCCTAATGCCTCCGCTATCTCCTTAATGTTCATTCGCTTATCTGTGCCAACGATGTTTCGCACTTTCTCTATTTTCCTCATCAGTTGCCGTTTGCTCCTGGACGTAGTTCATCCCGGTGCTCCTGCGACCTCTTTTTAACTCATTAGTACATTCAAACAGTGAAAAACATGGCGCGAGTCACCGTACACCTCGTCTAACTCAGTTTTCACTTGGGTCGCATTCTAACCTTTGAATAAAATGCTTGATAACCACTCGAAACTCTTTTTCTCCATTTTTCCAAATCACGCCGATACGTTGCACGGGAAAAGCGATCAAACGAAATCGCAACGGCCAATCACCATAATATTTGACTGCTGGCAGTCGAAAAGTTGCAGTTCCTAATAGCGGTGGAAGCGCGCCAAATTCGAATTCTAAAAAGCTCATTCTAAGAACTTATTGAACTACCTGTATATATATATATATATATATATATATATATATAATGCTAATGATGTTACAACATTTGCATATATATCTTTTTTTCTATTTAGAACGATGATTTGTAAAAACAGTACAAATAAGCCAAAAGTAACCTACCTTTGTCGAGAACGCTATATCGCTTATTGGGGTATAATTCCACAGCTTATTTGTAAGCGTATCCGAAGAAGGCATTCTTCGCCACAAAGCTCCTGTAGAGGTCTCGATCTCACAGACCTGAACGGCAGAAAGTTATCACACATTGCCGTTTGCCGTGGGTGTTGCTTGATATATATTTGACTTCACGTTGAGCTCAATAAATCTACTTAATATTATTTCGAGGTCTAGGTTATGATTGTGCTCGTCATCGGGATAGACGCGCCCTAGTCTTCTGCCACAGGACAAACGCACGGAACACGTGATGTAGCTCCAGTTAACACTTAGATCACTGGTGTGTCAACCGGAATCAACCATAACGGGGACTTTGTTATAGACACACACTTATTTGACAACAATTCAGATTTGTTATACACTTAAACTTTTTATTTCTCAAATACTTCTAAGGTAAGCGGCGCCAATCATAATCATCTGAAGAAGCAAACATAGATAATGTAGAACATAATTTAGGGAATGCAGTAACTCGAGGAAGATTGTCACAAAATCATGCAAATGCGTATTGTCATGGTGGAATACGACGTATCTGGGGTTGCACGTTTCGTGTTTTTTGGTCTTTCAACTATAAGGCTGCTTGCAGTACTCTGTACTGCTTGATTATTGCGCATTGCAGTAGCTCATAGTGCCCGCTATTGCTCTAATCCCACCGAGGAACAGAGTTTAGTCTTCTTAGCGTGAGGTTCTTAGGAGGAAGAGCGTTCATCGCCTCGTTTTCGCTAAGCTCTGCTACGAAGGCGAACGGACCACTGCGTTGCGGTTAGAACGCACATAGTTCCAGACATGTAAACGGCGCAAATCTTCTTCATCGAGACAGTCGCATTCTGTTCTTCGTTGTAGTGAAAAAGTATAACGAAAAAGTTTTGCAATTGGCCGTTGTAGGTAACGATTCGTTTTTTCACAGCGCTCTCGTATCAAGATACGTTAATCAGGGATTGACCTGTTAAGTTTAAAGGCGACTTTAACGTGCGTGCACAACATACGCTCGTCTGCACCAAAATTCGCTGAAACGAGTTCACTTATTATAGCAACAAACTTTCGGACTGACAATATATATATATATATATATAGTATTCGGAGAAATTGTGAGGTAGTTCTGATACGAGGAATCCAGCGCGTTCTTTAATTTTACATTACTACTGGCGGATGTTGGCGGATTTAAGTCGTTTATGCAAGAGCAGATAGGTGGTAGGAAGCAAACTCATTTTGATTTGTGAGTTTCTATTAATATGTACTGTATTACACCCATGCTATATGCATTTGTGTATACGGATTTTAATAACTTTGATATATATATATATATATATATATATAGGTCCAGACCTGAGGTCGACCACCTAGACATGGTACCATGCACCGCCGTGACGTTATCGCTTGTATATACAATGACAGCCTTTGCCGGAATAATTAGCCAGCACGAGGGGTCTCCCGTGGCTAATCTTGACACTCGCATACCTTAGCAATTACTCCCTCCCTAATTCCACACTAATTTTACCTGGGCCCCTGTAAGATCTTGAAGACAAAAGGTCAAAGTATATTTGTATCACTTGTTTAGAGCAACACTTGCTAAACTTCATATACATATATATATATATATTAATATATATTTTTTTTTTGTATTATGTCAACATTATTAAAGGTGCATATATATATATATATATATATATATATATATATATATATATTAGGTAAGTCAAAAAGTTTGTCGGCTTTTTTACCCGATTTTGAAGAGCTTTATTATGCAGACAACAGTATTTTTATTCAATGATATATTGACCGTTTTGTTCGATAACCTTCGCCCATCGCCTCGGTAGATCCATGATTCCTTTCTCCCAGAACGTCTTGTCCTTCTCGTCGAAATACTGAGTGAGGTGATTTTTTATAGCCTCCAAAGATTCAAATGTTGTGCCATCAAGGGAGTTCTGGAGAGACCTGAACAAGTGAAAATCAGATGGTGCGAGGTCGGGACTATAAGCTGGGTGCGGCAGCACATCCCAGTCAAACTCCGCCAATTTTTGCCGGGTGGCCAAACTTTTGTGTGGTGTCGCCTTATCATGTTGAAAAGTGACGCCCCACCTGTTTGACAATTCCGGGCGCTTCGTTGCTACTGCAGCCTTCAAATCTTCGAGTTGTCTGCAGTAGACGACGGAGTTGATCGTCTGACCCATTGGAAGCAGCTCAAAATACACGACGCCCTTACAGTCCCACCAGCAGCACAGCATAACCTTCTTCTGATGAATTTCGGGTTTAGGGATAGCTGCGGCCTGAGAACCTCTGGGGACCCAACTTCTTTTCTGTGTTACGTTTCTGTAGAGTATCCATTTTTCATCGCCGGTTATCAATCTCCTCAGAAATGGCTCATTCAAGTTCTTCCGGAGGAGTGCGTGACAGGTATCGACTCGCCCTTCAAGCTGCCTATCATTGAGATCGTGTGGTAGCCAGATATTCCGCTTGCACGAGAAACCTGCATCATGGAGGCGATTCCAAACGGTTCCGTGGGAGACTCCCGTTACATCTTCAATTTCTTTTATGGTCAAACCTGGGTTCGAAGTAACCAGACTTATGACTTCGTCGGTCTCCACAACATTGGGTCGTCCTGACCTCGGTTCATATTCGAGATTGAAGTTTCCAGCTTTGAAACGGGTGAATCGCTTTTCGACTGTGGATTTGTGTACTGCGTTTTCGCCGTAGACTGCACATATCCTCCGGGTTGGTTTGCGCTGCACTTATGCCTTCACGGTAGGAGAACAACATAATGTGTCGAAAATGCGTATTTTTGTCCTCCATTGCATACAGCTGCCAATTCCGCAAACGAAACGGTAAAGTTGGAACCGGTATACCGTCGCGCCGCCACGGGTCTGCTCCTGAATGTAAACACCCAGCCGCACTCTCAGGCGGCCCTGCTGCAGAGCGCGGGAATTTCAAAAATGTGGTCCCAGAAAGCCGACGAACTTTTTGACTTACCTAATATATATATATATATATATATATTTTTTTTTTTTATTTATTATTAACTAAAGATATATTCTTTATTTTTAGCCTAACTATATGCTTCCGCATATTCACAAGACTCAATGTCTGAACGAATCCACCTCAATTCGTTTATCATTGGTAGGGTCTACATCAAGCAGGTTTTTATTGTAACTCAGTATTGGCGGAATACACTCTCTTCCAGTGTGAGGCCGGTCAAGAGAAGGTCACTTTAGCTTAGCCAAATCAACGGTAATGAAAACAAAACATGTTTGTTTCTACTTATATAGACACGTGTAGTTACATCATGTAGTTGAGACAGTACGCTAGATCATCGGAAATAATATCATACCTTTTGCCGACTAACCCAGTTCGCTACGCACACCGTCAGGGACGGAAACACCAGATCCTTCATCGACTCTACCCTGCAAGAGTATTGTTAAACAAACCAGAGCAACCATACAACCCGACAAACATATGCAATCAAGGAACGTTACATATCAACCGGCTTGAAGCACTTTTTGTTTTTGTTTTGGGAAGCTTTAGGGAATGCTTGATGATTCTTACTTCAAAACGGCTTAAAAAACCTAATCTCATTCTACTTTTCACAGGCTTTTGAAGACATTCGTAAGCAACAATTACTCCTGAACAAATCAGACAAAAAACACTTGGTAGAAGAAGAATTTTAGAACAGATGAATTGGATCCCATATTTTTGTCACAATATTGCACCGCAAATTTGGGCATGTCGCTAGACTATATTCTTGCTTACTATATTTAGGCTATATGTTGGACATAGGAACAGTTTGCCTACGCCGAAGCAACGCTAGTTATTGCAACGTCCGATAGCTGTAGCATCTTCGATCGCAGGGTTTCTACCATGCGATGTCCGCGATTCGCTCAGTAGGACACAGACTTGACTGTACTGTACCGAATATTGGTCGTCGTGGGGAATCGAAAAAAGCCGAGGAAAAAGTCCGCGCTCTGGTAGACGAAGCCAACGACACAGAGTATTGTGATCAGCGATCTGCAACAATGAGAAGAGTCATATTATAACGTACGCTGCATACGCGAATTAAATTACCATGTCTTAACGAAAAAGCTCTGCAACATATTTCACAAACCTAGAAAACAGACCCGCGGCATAGACCAAGCGTATATCGTATTAAAGTATCGCCATAATAGGATTCGTACGTAGAGTTGGAGTATCCGTTGAACTGGAGTATTTTTCTACTACCAGTGTCCGGTCGCCGTTGAACTAACATATGACAAACGTTTTAACAGTAGCCAATGATGATTAACGGTTATTGACACTTAAAGGGACGAAAGTTGGCTTTGAAGTATAGGAACGGCAATGTCAGCCTAATCGAATGTAAATTTCTTTGTAAGCATCATCAGCAGATCATAAAATATCAACGGGCCAACTGCGTAAGAGAAATATCCCCCAGAGTATCAGGAGGTAAATAGGTGTCAGGATGGTAAATAGGTATCAGGATGGTAACTAGGACCGCCTTATTGCATGAATGGCAAACACAGCCGACGTCAAGATCGTCAACGTCTCTTCTATGACAGAGTTTACGGTAAAATCCATGAAGTGAACAGCTCAAGCGCCATAAGATGTCGCTTGGGCTGTAGTGGACTCTGCCAGTGTTGCGTAAACATTACAAGCGATTTAAAGAAACTTCCGGAAACTGTTTGAACTTCCTTTATGAAGTTTTCTCTGAACTAAAGAAGAGCAGGAATGTCTGGCAGACTAAATCTAGTAACAAGAATTTCTACAAACGGTTGAGTAGAAACCATGCTGTAGGCCGCCACCGAAGCAACCCTATAATCAGTTCGAAAAGTTAACCCGATAGTAGCAGAATGTGTTAACAAGCTCAACTGCACCAGTACAAAGCATCAAGCGATCAAAACGCGTAGGCGGTCCTCCAGGTCTAAATTTGAAAGCCTTGGTTTTATCGGCGTTAACCAGAAGGCCGTTGTTTTGCAATACCCATCCAGGGTGTGTTTGCTTTGTTGCAACTCCAACTTGTCACTACCAAACATGACGATATTGTCAGCGTACAGTGTGATGCCTTGTGAATTATTTTCGGCAAATCGCTAGAATCTTCTTCACTTCGTATAATCATTTCGTGCACGCTGTTATGACCGACTTTTCTTTACGGAATCCATGCTGCTCTTGCGCCTCGTTTCTTTTTGCTTAACCAATAGCCTCGAGAACCTCACTGTAACTGATCAGTGCCTCTAAATAAGCTACGAGAGTTTTCTCAGAATCCTCATCAGGTTCTGCCACAACTGGAATTTCCCGAGGTACTGTATTGGTGAAGGCAAACATGCCCTCAAAATGTTCACGACGCACATCTCCACGAATTATGCAACGGCTAACCACCTGCGCCGTCTGAGCGGCGAGTTTGGGTCGTTCCTGTGCTTCCATCACTAACCGCTGTTCCTGTTTTCTAAAAAAATTCTTCCTTCTTTGTAGACGCAAGTAACCAGTATTTTTTTCAAGCCTAAGTAAGATTTCCGAGCTGACTTATTCATTGCCTTTGAGTATCACATCATCTTTGCAGAACGCAGTCGCAAATTTACCAGTTGTCGACGTCCCGGGACGAGCTTGCGAGTCTACAAACTCTCAGTAACGCAGAACAAAGTTTCTCCTCAAGGTAGTCGATCAAGTTTGCGGTACTGCTTCCACTGTTAGTATAGTGCGCTGCCAAATTTATAAACTGACGCGTGTCTATGACCGCAGTACCATAGTCTGGCACTATATAATAAATACCTATATAGACGGTCGGTGTGTTATCTGCCGTAGATCTACCACTCGATCCAACGACGTCTCCTGAGAAGTGCTACTACAAGTATTGGTGTAGAATTTAAACCACGTCGGAATGTGTAACTTTATGCTCTATTACCAACGTCATAATCCAACTGCATATAGTTTAAATACAGTTTTGTATAAAGTCTCGTCGAAATCATATTAAATTTCCTGAGAGCAGATTGGCGCCATTCCTCTGCTTTTGATTGCATTGTTTGTGGCAAGCCATACGTAAACACTTGGAAAAGGTCGAAGCAGGTTTTCTTCTAGCAAGTTATTTAACTATTTCATTAATGGTAACTCTTTCTATTATATTGTAACGTTGGTGTGTTACGCTAAGTCAGCTTGGGGATGTAGACTCAGCCGGACGGATACTGCAGCGCGAGGAACTCAGGAACGATGAATGACGACACGTAGCATAGGGTCTAATGCAAAGCACCGCCGAGCAACGGATGGTTTTGAAGCCATGCTACTCGGTCTATTTATTGGTTCATGAGGCACTGCGGCGTGCTAACACCCCAAAGGCTGTAAGAACCCGCGCTCAAATCGGTCGAAATGTACAGCAGTTTGTGTTTGTTTCGTATAGGAATACAGGTTAAGTGACTGTTTGACTTGGACTGCCGATCATAGGTCGACCCTCTCCCGATGTCGGCCGATGATCGTTTGGACGGCGGAGAACCTTGGGGTTTCGGCGCGAAGGCCTATGGCTGTTCTCCGCTGGCTGGTTGAGACATGTCTTGTTCGGTTGAGACATGTATCGGTCGGTGAACGTTGTGTATGTTGAGATTTCGGCGCGGGGGCTGTAGCCGTTGGACGTGGTCGGTTAGGACTTATTTGAATTGCGCTATGATACGTACATAGTAACGTCGTTACAATATGAAGCGCTTGTGCACTTTGTTGCTTCGCTTCATAATTGTTTCCAAGCCTTAGGTGAGAACATTTTTAGCTTATTCGAGTTCTGGCTAACTGTACCTAGCAAAAGACATTACAAAACAACATCCGTCTCTTACGCACCTTGTTTGTTTTGGTTTATCTAGGTAGATGGGCGTATTTGTAACATGTTCGGTGCTTACCTCAATAGGAAGACGGGTTGCAGAAACTGTCGCAGCCCATGAATTGGTTTTCTTTTCGGGGGTCCCGCTGTAGAAGCGCCCCTGGGGTCTCTTCGAGATCTCGTATTTGTAAAGTGTCTGCCAGTAGATAATAAAGCATATATGTATATACATTACACACTTTGCCAACACTCATCTAACGAAATATTTTTATGACTAGCTAAAATAAACCAAAAAAGAAAAATAAACATATAACTGATGCACACACATAAACACGTGACACATCTGCAGAGGTCAAAACAATCGAGTACATCTTTTCTTGTTGTGTCCGATAGGTAAAGATGTTTATCGCATTAGGGCCACGTAACCTAAACAATCTTAATTGGAATTGTTGTCGTTGCATTTATAGTTCTTTTTTTGAATGTTCATAGCTATCATTCGTAAAG
This sequence comes from Dermanyssus gallinae, assembly GCA_003439945.1. NCBI lineage: Eukaryota > Metazoa > Arthropoda > Arachnida > Mesostigmata > Dermanyssidae > Dermanyssus > Dermanyssus gallinae. Next base: position 42,885 of record QVRM01004697.1, on the reverse strand, counting down.
CCAAAACCAAGCGGTTACCCTGTGTAGGCGTGTCTCGGCGGATGTTCCAGCTCCTTCTCGAGGTTTCTTGCTAGTATGCGGTTGTAGTCATCACTGCGGCCGACGTAGTTGAGGTCGCTCTTGAAGTTGTAGCGGCGTCGGCTGCGGGTCGCGCCGAGGTTAGCGATGTCCTCCCGCGAAGCCACGACATCGGAGTCTCGCCTCAGGTTGTACATCGTGGTGGGGCACGTCTCAAACGAAGCCAAGAAGAAGTCTAAATGAAGGAAGAAATCCTAGGATTATCGTCTGGAATTAACAGGCATCTTGTGCCGATTTTATAATTCCTACAGACCCCCAAGGAAGCACGCAACCTAGAGCGCAACACAGATACGTAGGCATTTTTAGCACTGGTGCTTACGTGAATGTCATCTGTCTATCCTTGGAATAAAAAAAATTTCTCGGGTTTGGCTGCTACTGTAAATGGTAATACAACAACGTCAGAATTAAAATTAATATATTAGAATAGTACACAAAATAGTTACTAAATAGGGGTCATTGCTGGTATAGGCTATTTAAGGGCTGGCATTAAGAACTGGAGAGACACGTCGCGCAGTAAAAACTTTTGCCAAGTTGGCTGAACCACGTCAGTATTTTTGCAATTTCTATTTAGCACTTGTTTACAGGGCTCAATTATCAATGTAATTATTAATGTTCAACGGCAAGACCTTCAAGGCCAGTGAATGTCTCCGTTACCAAAAAAAACGGTCCGGGACACATGTACTTAAGAGGAGAGCCGATTGAAGAAATTCTGTTAAAGCAGAACCAAGACCAAGGTTCTTTTAGCTGTTACTAACTAACAATAAAATCCTTTTTTACATTTTTTTCATTGGGAATTTTGCTCAGTAAGGAATACTACCGCAAAATCTCAAAAGATTGCGCGAGCGAACACTTCCGAGGCAAGAGAGTAAGCTCTGAGCAAACAACTCTTGGATCCCCCTAGTTACTAGGCGGTTTTAGTTTTGTATACATATATATATATATATATATATATATATATATATATATATATATATATGCAAGAATTTACTTTTCGTATATTACATTCTGTTTGTGGGACACATGTTACAAAAAATTGGCTAAGCCAGTGTGCCTAGCAAGTATGTATTGTGACTATCACGTGTCCGTCTCGTCTAGGCTAGGCCGGGACCACTTCAGAAGAGTGCCCCGAACGGAGGCCGCGTTTCCACGTTGTATGTCGAGAGTCAGACGTTGCAAGGACGACGATCTGCTATCACCGGTTGACTGATCTAACAAAGTGCCGACTTTGCGGATCAGCTGTCTGATTCGAACACTAGGAGCATCCAAGGTCTCAAACACAAGAGGCCAGAATTCGTGGGGATACCCAACTGATGAGTATTTTCGTAGCTTGATGGTCTCCGCAAGGTGGGCTGCATAACCGGCTTCGGATGCGCCGCCACCGACCATAGAAAGTGCTAAGAAGCTATTCTAATATGTATATATATATATATATATATATATATATATATATACACTAAAATATTAGAACGATTTCGAAAGCGATATAAGGGCAATATCTGATATATAGATCTCGTTAAAGCGGATATTTTGCCCAGTGGAACATGATCTCTGAGAAATTCTGTTTCGAAGTGAGAGCTAAATTGTTACAATTTGGGATACTGGTGTTGTTACCCAACATAGAAGCATAAAATATGCCATTGCGAGACCAGTCATATACAGAAACTAAGCACACCGTCGTGTTCGTGAGAAAATTCTGCTTCGTTTTTCGCCACACAGGCATTTATGCATGCACTCAATCTCAATATGCCCGCCGAAAAAAACTTAAATAGTTCGCAACCAGGACTCGCATTGCTATCTATTTGAAATCAAATTGATCATGGTGCGCATTGGCGTGAATGTGTTCGTTTTGAGCGCTGTCAATGGTTATGATTTTGCGGTATTTGGTGTCAAAGCGAATTAAATAATTTTATTCATGCGAATTCTCTTCTAAACGACCATGTCGCATCTTCTGGTCAGCGTTATAAGTTTTTCAGAGGAAGGAGAATTTTCTCACGAACACGACGTGGCACATTTTGTGCTTCTATATCGGGCAACAACACCAGCGTCATAAATTGTTGTAATTTTACCCTCACTCCGGAGCAAGACTTCCCAGAGACTATGTTCCATTGAAAAAAATATTTGTTTAAAGAAATTCTACAGTTCCTTATATCGCTCTCGAATAGTCCTGTAACGCCCATATATATATATATTTTTTTTATTTAAACCGGTTTTCTAATTTTAAGTAATGACAACGAGTGAATAGCTACTACGGAAGTGTGTCTATATATATATATATATATAAACGCAAGCAAAAGCCATTTTTGCAAAGTTTCTCAATTGTTACAAATTGGTAATTGGAAAATGTGAGCTCAATGATGGAATTCAATTATTTATATCTATATATATATATATATATATATATATACTATATTATATATATATATATATATGTCTATATATATGCTATATATATATATATATATCTATATATATATATATATATATATATATATATATATATATGATATCCCTCGATTATATATATGTGTGGAGGATCATGCATAGCTGTTGCTTTGTACTATGCGCAGAATGCTTTGAGTTCGCCACTCAAACGCGACACGAAACGCAAGCGGAACGAATCGTTACCATTCCAATTGAACGCAGATGACTGGTCTTCTTGTCAAACGCTGCAGACGCGCACACAAGCTTGCTCCACGACGGTCGCGACATCGCGAATGCCAAGGCGCAGCTTTTGTGTTTCCTGCCCTCTACCACTTGTGTATGTGCAAACACAATTGCCTAGCAACGCGAACGAAGCGTCGTCATGCCGCTTCACCCTCTCGGTTGGCGAACCGTTGGGATGGGATAGGACTGGGAGATAGGAATGGGGGCGAAGCGGCTTAAACGAGTGAACTCCAATTGAGTGGAGCTCTCCAGCGACGCAAACAAGAAGCTGCGTTTGTGGCCAATGTGAGCGCTACCCACCAAACCCGTCCTGGCCAAGACTAACTGGCAAAAAAAACTCTGTCAGGCTGAAGCCCGCGCGATTCGCGTCAGCTAAGAAAGCAAGCGGCAATCATAGTTATCGTTGAATATGTCTGTGTCGCCTCCTATTGTTTCGTCTGCGGGGATATCATGGCAATATACGACATAGACCTCCACACCGCTCTAACGCTGCCACTATTACTATTGCCACTATAAGTTTCCTGCACTGGTTGCTATAATGGCAATATAGTTATTTCTATTGCCATGTTTTTCGACTCCACGAGCAACACACAGTTTGAAACTAAGCATATTCGTATTTTGGCATGCATATATTGTTAAAATTGGTAATTTCTGCTTTTTCAATATTACATGCGCTAGCCATATAGTTGTGGGGCAGGCATCGTGTGGTTTAATAAATCATTATAAATCAATATGGATAGACCGCATCTAGGTCCAGTGCGAACGTTTTGTGAATATATACGATTGCGAATAGATGCTAATAACTATTCTGTAAGGCTAATGCCCGTGTACGATTTTGCACTGACACGTTAAAGCCTCGTCGACATAGAAACGATAGTGTGTGGCAATACGCGCCTTTGGCATGTTCATTCCCTAATGTGCCCGAGAAGACCAAGATTATGATATGATTATTAATAAGTTTGCTTGCAAACCTATTCTCTGCTGACAGGTCTCTTTTTGAACCTATGTAAAACAGCCAGCGTCTGACGATCAGTTGTTTTATAAATGGGCAACATTTGCCCCTCATAACCATTTGACAATAGTAGGAATTTGATAACAACAACAGTTACCTTTAATTTCAATCTGTCAGCTGAGTTTTACAATACTTGATCTAGTTTTTTTTTCAGTTAGTAGTATTTTATTTAATCAAAATAGTATCAAGAACATTATTAGTCCTACGGGATCTCAGGGAACCCTTCGGCGGAGGGAAGGGACCCTTTGACTGACGCTGCGTTTCCCCGTTGAAGCTCAATCGATACTCGCTGCAGTAGGAACTCTCCAGAACGAGGATCCCTTGTGACTGCATTTAGTCTTTTTCCAAGCTCTTTAAAAAATCTTGACGTTTCTTCACCCATGGGTCCGTAAGTTTCTATGACAATTGGCTGGACGATAAACTGCGGATTGAGTTCTCTGTACTTCGCTAACTTGCAGTCCTCCGCAAGACAAGCAGAGCCACCAGCTTTCTGGCTTGTTCGAGCGACGTAGCTCCTGGCCAATGTACACGACAGGGTAACGTCCCAGACAAGTAGGCAACCTCTTTCCCAAGGGGTTAGTGTTTTGCCGTCCGGTCGTAACCCACTATTGGCGCTAAGGCCTAGTGGCTCTTTCACAGCCGGCACCTGTGCACTGTGCAGTGCACGACAGACGACGTCGTTTATTGCATAGTGCCGTGGGTGGCGGCCGGCGCTGTATCGGCACGATAGAGCGTGTTTCCCTGTTGTTGTTACGGGGGACCGACACCGGTTGCAAGGATGAGCGGCACGGACCGTCTCCCCCAGCCGCAGACCAGACACAATGCGGAGTGTGTTATTGTCCAGTATCGTACCTAGTTGCAGCGAGGGGAGGGCCTAAAGCCACTTGCCACTCATCGGATCGAAGCAAGCTCGTAATCTAGCTTTGTTAGCCGTATTTTGCGCCTGAAACAGGAGAGAGGCCTGTTTCAGCTCCACGACAATGCGGTCGAGAGACTCTTGCCTTGGGTAAACCGGTAGAGCCTCCTATCGCGCCTCAAATCTGTCCAGGCTCGTACGCAAAGCCCGTTCGATCACCTCCGATGTATCCGGGCCTATGGAATCAATCAGATGTTTAAAATCTGTGATTGAGCCCACGTAGCACGACATGGCCAGATCTTTAGTTGTACGAGGCCACCTGCGCTGACGGGCAGCGTAGCTTGGGCCCACGCGTTGTCTCCTAGGCGCACGTTGAGTAAGCACTCGAGTGTCGTTCGGAGGAGTTCGTCGAAAACGTGGAGCAGGTCATCTCTCTTGTACGAGGGAGAACATCGCAGAAGATAAATTAAACGAGGCGTGGACAGGCTTTGCCGTAGAAGATACAGGGCTGGGTGTGCGTCTAGATGTTTTAATCTACTGCACCACCGTTTCGCATCTGTGAGCCTCTTTTGGAGGGCATCCACAACTGCTGCGTCAGTTAACGGTGCACCCAGCAATTCGACGTTTTCCTCCGTTAGCCACTTGATATTGGGTAGTTTTGCTCGCACTGCGGCAGCAGTTTCCTCCCTGTCGTTGTGCGATAAAACGAGGAGCTTCAAGCCCGAGACCGCCTCGAAGTCCTGGACCTTTTTAATGTCGGAAAGGACACCAGGCAAACAGCCTGCAAGTAGTCCATCGTCTATGTACCACGGTCGCAATTCCGACTGCAATTGTGCCTAAAACTCATATAATCCTATGCAGAAGAGGGCAGGCCCACACATGCCGCCCTGCTGCACCCCACACTTTGACAGTATAGTCTTTCCTTGCCAATAGAGGTTAGACGGGAAACGATACATCTGGTAGATAGCGGCGTACAGCTCAGGGGTTCGCTGTTTAACCGAATTTAAAATGTGGTCTCTTCGCATCATGTTAGAGGCATTTTGGAAATCTAACTTTACTAAGATTTTATGGTTTGCGGCTCTGTGTGATTCAATGTATGCAGCAGTGGCATGTACGGCAGCTTCGGTACCCCCCTTAATACCACAGCCAAGTTGCAGTGGGCAACTAACTCAACAATATCCTTGATTGATTTCTTGACGCGGACTTTGCCAACAAGTCTTCGTAGAGTGAGCCCCACTGCAATAGGTCTTATTCCGTCGTCCTTCTTCCGTAGAGCGATCAGAAAAGCTCCGTAAAATATTGGCAAAATAAATTCTGGTAGTTGTCCATTGATGGCCAGGGTAACAAAGCGGCACAGAGAGAGCAGCAAAGGATTACTGTTTTTATCCTGTCTGCCAATGAGATCCTTCAAGTGGCGATGGCGAAGTCCATCGGGGCGCCCGCTGGAGCAGTTAGGGAAACTTCTAATTGCATTGCGGATCTTCGCTGGGGTAACGGAGATTTTAGATCCCGGTGGTCTGGTCGCTGGTGCGTCTGGGAAGGTTGTGTCCGGGGGGTGTTCGGGGTGCTTGGCTATGAGGCTCTCGAGAGTTTGTGGATTCACTGGGGCGGGTCAGTAGACAAAAGCGTGCGGGCGGCCGACGAAATATCTCTCTGAGCCAGTTTCGTCTGTACCATTTTTGACCGTCGGATGTCAGTGTCGCACGGCGAGGGCGTGCCGCGTTTTGTTCCACACAGGTGACGGTTTTCACCTATTTTAGCTCTCCGACGGAAGCGTGCCAGGTTTTCCCGAATAACTGATGTAAGGGTGCGTCCTTTTTCTTTTCTTGCGAGGATGCTAAACATTAGAGAAGGGAAAGCAAATAGCCGTTCCCAATTTTCCGGTGAGGCAGAAGAGCACAGATAATTTATAGTTTTAGATAATTCTGCTGCAACATGACTTCTAAGAGAGCGGAGTGTGCAAGATATAATTTTTAACATAGATTTAATGTACACGACTTTCGCAAAATAGTCGGCGATCTGAAAAGGTTGTCCAGGGTCGGTTTAAAGTTGTTGGTTTAGTAGTCGGTTAGAAATTGTCGGTTGAGTGGGCGTGTCTGCTTGTAGTTGACCAGCGAGTTGTTCTGTCTGCGTGGTTGACGAGACCCAGCGTCGGATATCAGTTTGCCGACTGGTCATTACAAAGTTTCGGTCTGTACCACCTGTGAGCCCTCTGAGACACAAGACCGCAGGAAAGCAGGGTCTTCGATTAAGTCTTCTGCTTGTGCAGGGGCGAAGACCGCTTTTATTGCACTTTCTATCTCTTTACGGATGTCTATCCTACCAGACTGGGACGCGGGAGTCAATTGTTCTGCAGATACCGCCCGAGAGTTCAGAGACAGCCCCGGGATGATCGACGCGATTAGTTTTTCGATAACAGCGCCTACTTGAGCCACAATGGTGTCAACTATCCGCGAGATAAGCTTCTCTGCAACCGACTGCAAGATCTTTTCTATGCTGAGCGTAGGAGCACTCACGTTGTCCGCGACTGTCTTTACAGGCTGACTTAGGGCGGGCTCCCTCGTTTTCGTATCACGAACGTTATTTACAGAAACTTTGACTCCATTTTAGACAACAGCAGCAAAATTGCGCCTGCTAAAATTTGCGGCGGGCTGAATGTCCACCACAGGTGCGCAAAGTTTAACAGGTAAGGCCTCAGGTTGTTTCTGAATTACATGTTTGGCGGATTTCTTTAAAAGTTCTATACACTTTAGCCGCTGAACACACGACCCAAATGTCGCTTTGCGGCTACCTTTGCATAAGCAACAGCAAGCGGGCTGATTGCAATCTTTTCTAATGTGACTGGTGGAACCACAGCGTCGGCATTGGGGACTCGTTAGTCGACATTCCGATTGCAGATGGTCTAGACTGTAGCAGCGGTAGCAATGCAGAGGCTCCCGGTAGAAAACCACGCCGTGTGACTTAAAACCCAATCGTACTTCAGCCGGAAAGTTAGCTCCTGAAAATGTCAGAATGACATTATCCGTGGCCATCACAAAACGCGTCCTGGCGTTTTTGGATCGAACACGAACTGCTTCTATGACTCCAAACAGTTTAAGAGCACTGGCAATAACAGATTCGGTTAACGATGGGTGCACACCGCTAATCTTTCCTTTCACTACCGATCTGGAACCACTTATTCGAGAAGTGACAGGAACACCGGCTAACAACTGCAGACTCAACAGAGCTGCTCTATCCTCAGCGTTTTCTGCGACAATAACTAGATTTCCTCTAGTAAAAGTTGGTTCTTCTACCGGACCGGTAATGTGTTTCGCGATGTCGTCGCATATAGCGTTAAAGTTTATTTCCAACTGATTATTGTTAACTGAAAATATTACAGCATCAGTTTTCTCTTTGACTTGAACCTTGGCTTCTTTAGCTACCACAGGTTTCCCCCCAGCGCCTACCTCACACCATCCTGCATCATCTCCAGCCTCAAGCGGCGTTCCACTAACAACCACTTGATTTCTTTGCAAATGTACAATTATATCGGAGTCAGCTGCAACTGGAGCCGCGCTGTCAATGTCGTTGCCACTCTCCACTGGCCGTTCTCCAGCTGACTGCTTCTTTGCTGCCGATTCTGTCAACTTCTTTCTTTTCTTCTCATCAGCCTTGCTCAGCTGTTGCTGTAGAGGCGAACTGCTGGCTTTCCGTTTGTTGTTCTTCTCCTCCCCATCTGCATCGGGTGCACTTTTATTGTCGGTACATGCCGGCGGCTGTTGCTTGGTGACGTCAGTACCAGCAGTAGAGACCGCTTTTGTAGCAGCACTGACACGGGTGTCGTTTTGCACTTCACGAGTATCATCTGGCAATTCTTCGGTTGGCTCCGATGCTACCAATGGTGGAATTGGTGGCTTTAAAGGCGGACTCCGTTCAACCGGCATTGCTCTACGAATGCACTGGCTCTAGTAGAATCATCTCAGCACAGCACAACCGTTAAGACAGTCGAAAGTTAAGTTAAAACTTGCACAAAACACAGAGCTCAGTCAAGACACGTCTGCACCATTCGAATGTAACAACAATCGAGAGGATCTAGTCAGTTGAATGCCACGTTCAAAATCACACACATGTTCTTGCACACTGGGCCACGTACATCGGCAATTTGGCCTGTTCACAGTCATATGTGCCGCTAGTCATCATACTGTGCGGCAGCACCACTATCATTGCTGTAGCGGTGTTGGCCGGCAGCCACTAGTATCTCGTTACTCGAGGACAGAAATGATTTAAGTGTCGCTTAGGGCTGCGATCTGCTCTCGTATGGCGAGTTTTAACTATGGGCGGCTTTCATTCTGTGTGTATCAAATATACAATTGTTCAATAGGTTTAGAAATTGGTGAGTTTTCGGAGTGGGGAGCTAAACTTGTCGAACAGGCCAGACCGAAGGTCAGGGGTTTGGAGGTTTTCAATGCCTAGCACCCTTGGTCTGGCCTTGCAAGTGACAGTCGCCACGTATACATACACCAACGCCGTCTCTAACGATATTTACCAAGAAATATGAGTTGTGCACTTGCCGGTTTCGCCTGCAGAGGTGTGTCAAATACCATGCAGTAGAATGCACAGCCCTGGAGCAGAAAGATCGTTGCATTACTCTCTCCCCAGAAGCGTGAAGTAAATAAAGCATTATGATAAAACCCTGCAAACTGTGTAAAAGTGATCAATTTGAGTGAGAAAAACATAATTGAAATAAAGTGGTGAGTCGCTGTTCGATGCACTTTTTTCGTTCGCTTATGGTCTATATTAATTACGATGGCTGATTGACAAGTTTTAGTACTTCCAATTTTAAAGAATTGAACAAGTTTAACAAGGTCTTCCGGTTTGTTTTGCTTAAAAGCGTCACCCATCAGCCACACACTTGTATGCCAATTTTTTTTGTTTAGTTTATTGTTTGAGTTTGGTTCACAAAGTGAATAGAACAAAAACATTTAAAAAATGAGCTTTGAATATTTTTGAGGAACTGAAAAGAAATGAGCAACAAACTTGCATCAAGTTTCGTGATGAAAACCAAATCATATGTTTCTAATTGGTCAAAATATTACGAACTTATGGTGATCAAGCAGTGTCTCAAAACACAACGTATACGCGGTAATTCGCGATGGAAATCGAAGATGACCCTCGTTAGGGAAGGCCTTCGACCTCAATAACAGAAGAAAACGTGAGAATGGTTTGTGAAATATTACTTAACAACCGCCAAGTTAATACCAGAGAGCTAATAAATGAAAGATAACTTATGGATCAGTTGTAACAGTCTTAGCCGATACTTTACACATCAGAAAACTAGCAGCGAAGCTCGTTCCAAAAATGTTGACTCTTTGGCAAATTAACGTCCGTAGGGAATTGCCCGTATTAAACCTTCAGGCGACAGGGAGTGATTCAAGAAGACGAGCCATAAATAAATGGTTACAACATTGAGACCAAACCCCCAATCCTCCCAGTAGTGCTTCCAGACAGAGCATATCCAACACTAAGCATATCCACTTGACTGTTTTTCTTGATTACAAGGGAGTCGTCTTCGTCGAATTTATGCCAGCTGGAATGCTAGAAAAATTACCACCTTTGAAAGACTAAGTAAATGTTATTTAATATATACATATGTATCATCACTTTTTGATCCATCTCGTATGCCATTTTGCCATGTTTTTTGTACAGCGCCGTCGTTCAGAAAGAAGAAGGCAAATGCGGATTGAGCGTAACGTCGGCAAAATTAAACTATTTTGAGTGTGCGCATCTGTGGAGTGCACTAGTTGTAGCACTAACAACGGCGATTAGTCGCATCGCTCTTTGCAAGACCACATATTGTTGCAGAACAGTTAATAAGGTTCCATCAAAGGCGACAATTGCATATCTAAAATAGGATTCAATGAATTGCATTGTATAAATCTAGTTTGAATCTTGTCGTAGCAGGTGAACGTATTTATCTGTGGACTGCAATTCAGTTTCGGATGTTGCTGGCAGTGTAGTCTGCGTGTGAGTTCCGTGACATATTACTGCTGATTTTGATTCCAAGATATTTAGCTGTGTCTGTTAGCTGCATCAGCTGGATAGAGTTGCATGTTATCGTTGCTAAAAAGCTTATGAAGTTCAATTTTTGTCGGGTATGGCTATGTCATTTTTTACGACTTTTTAATTCGAAATGTATACGAGTACATTTCGTTTTGTTGTGGCTCATTACAAGCCCGTTTGTTTTCATCCAATCAATTACCTACGTTGGCCCTTGTTCAACATGCCTGTCGGTCGCGGTAAATGCTTTGTTACACAAGTATAAACACTTATATACCCGAACGTAGTATCGTCTGCCAGCATATACTTAGTTGATCTGTCGTGAATGTTGGTGTGTGAATGTCGCTGCATACAATACGCATAATAGTGTGCGCCCACTCTCAACCCTGAGTGACACCGAAAAGTCTTAGATCCACCTCTGACAATGCACTATTATATGAATAATTCTACTTCCTACAGTGAAAATACGTGGCGACTACGTTTAATGCTCGAGAAGTGATTTCCATGTTTGACATCTCCTTGAGGAGATAAACGTGTGGTAAAATGGTAACTATGAGCGATCGTGAAATACTGCTACGGGCCAGTTTCCGTCGCCAATCCATCGAGCTATCGTTTCCTGTACAAACATTAGTGCTGAATCTGTGTTCTTATCAATTCTAAAGCAAAACGGGTTATCGTGTAATATTTTATTTTAATGCATCTATTGTTTTAGTCGCTTGGCAATTCATTTTTCAATTAACTTGCCAATAGTGTTTAATAAGGATATGGGTTTAAACGTATGCATTTATTGTTTGCTACCTTGCATAAATAGCATAGTAAATATAGCGTTTGTTAGTTTTAAGAGAGTATACGTAAATGTATCTGCTTGTTTTTTAATAATGTTGTTTATTATGTGATCGTCTCCAATGGCCAATTTTCGACTGGTGCATCTCTGTATGTATTTCTTCCTTAGTTGCCGGTGCAAGGGAGCACGATGGATTGTTAAAAGTCTGTATTGGCAGGCTGTTACTCTCCGATGTTTACCCGGTTGGAAACTCAGACGCTTACCGGCTGTAGCGAAAAGCAGATCGACCTTTTCTTCATTCCATTCTAGTAACGGTAGGTTTTTACATACCGAGAATGCTTTTGAGTCAAGTTTACCGGCGCGACGGTGTCCTCTTGTGTAGTTGTTGTTTATTGACTTGCCAACGTTTTTCTTGTCTCCAACAAACTTTGTTTTAAGATAGGCATCCTTTGTGTGGCTCGCGTATGGTCTTTTTGCGCGTGTATGGCCTACATGTAGGTATATCTTCAATGCACCGAGGCCGGACAAGATATCTAGGATTTTCCCAACAGTCCTTGTCGCAGCATGGCCGCTGACTTTCAGCGGTATAGTTTATCATCTATTCTCAATGAGCATCGCTCAAAGCAAACTCGATTATCAGCAGGGATCAAACCAGCGACACCTCCGGTAGATGACGACAATTACTAGCGCACTAGTCCCCTAGACCACGCCGCCACTAGACTGTCTCTGAATATTGCTCCCGGTATTGCTTATGGTGCCTAGTGCGGTTTGCTAGACTTCGCTGACGGAAAGCGATTCGGCTTTGTCTCCAAGATGGTCTATATCTATGAAGACGCTATCTTCTGCGCGAAGGATACCTTTTATGGCGATGTTGATTTTATGTAACTTTTCCGCTTTGTCAAGCTGCTTTGTTAGTTGCTGCACGTTTGTCTGAATGGTCTCCATTTATTCTACTTCAGCACATAGCTCTGCCATTTTTGTGGTCATTGGAACGATTTTATGGTGCATCTTGTGCATTTTTTGGTAACGGCATATTTTTGTTACCTCGTGGAGGTTCGTATTCGAACAGATCAGGCATTACCTGGTCTGTTCGATAGCAATGAACTATGTATCTGGTATAGACGTAGCGATTGTCGCATACAAGACCAGACTCTCTTGCTTATTTTCATCTTCTTTCCCTTACGGGTTTAAAATCGCCGTAAGACATTTTTTCAATGCTTCAAGGACCAGTCAGGTTAAAATATCTAAGGCCAATCCAACGAGGATTGAGGCGAACTGGACCCGGCCGCTTATACCGGACCTCCGACGTTGGTATGACGGGCCTGGCCGGGGCCCACTTTCGTACGTCTCGATCCAGGCCCTTACAGGCCACGGCCAATTCCAACCCTATATGGTGCGGATTGGGAAGTCGCAGGTGGATACGTGCACGCTCTGCACGTCGGTGCAGCCGGACGATGTTGACCATAAGGTCTCGTCTTGCTCCGCCCTTGCCTAGGTCCGCAGAAGCTCAACCTATAGCCACGCAAGGAGAACGACACAAGACATTGTCGGTCACGTGATGGAGGATGCCGCCGCAAGGGCAACAGGCGTCTATTTCTTAGACGCTATTATGCGCGAGAAGACGTGGCTAGAAAACGCTATGGCAACCCAGCCCTCCGTAGAACGACTCGACGCATCCTCTTAGGTTCGTGAGCTCACAACCAGATCCATGAAAGCCGGTGGAACACGAGGCTTCCCTCCCACGGTCTTGAAGTAGTGCTACACATTTCCGAACTCTGGAAAGGTGAGCAGGATTGAGATTTTTAGTGTGTGAAAGCTCCACACTAGGGGCTGTTGGTTGCCTGTACCGATAGTGCATTAGCCCTTCCAAACCTCTAATATAAACAAAAAACCAATCCAACAGTGCTAGTGGCAGCATAGCCGCTGACTCTCAGCGTTATGGAGTAAGATGATCTAGTGATCAGATGTCGACCTCATGGTCGATGGTCATGTAGAATAATGAGTCTACGTCTGCCATCTTTAGCTTTCAGTCGGTCAAATGCTTTTTAAACACGATCGTTCTGGCTAAACTGTACCTCCTTCTAGGGTCCTCGTCATAGAGAGGGCCACCAATAAAACTTGAAATGTAGTTGAACGACGACGGGCCGGCTTTGTAACGTTTGCTACCAACAAAAATGAGAAGGATAAAAAGCGTATAGGGTCTATTAACGCACATCCATGTCCACTTCAGTAGTAAAAAAACAAAAATAAAATGAATTAATATGTGGCCCTTGCTCTACTATCAGTTCTCATAGCTCTAAGACACTACGCAAGTATAGCGTTAAGTCATTAATGACAGCTAATTGCCAACCACACTTGAAAATAAGCGTTTTTGTAAAATAGTGTTTCTTCTTGGTGGCGGACTAAATATGCACACCAGGAAAATTTAAATGGCAAAACTCCGTTGCGGAGGGTGGTTTATACGCTTCGGTAAACAACGTTGTGGGATGCGTATCACGTACTAGTTTTAACACAATGTCCTATTGCACGGATATGCGTGAGTTAGCAAGACGTTAGTAGCAAACTACCAAGGAAGTGAAAACCCATGTCTTCCTTGCCTTAAAGTAGCGAATACGACCTCTTCTTTTATACTCAAAGCATTCAGTAAGAAGTTAAATGCAGACGCATGCCACCACGCCACCGGGCTCGACACTGATTGTGGGTAAAGGCCAATTTAGTTGTTCTGTGAATGTAAGTCACTAATTAATTTAGACATACTAATGTGAACACAAAATATGTCTAAAATCAAAGGTGATGGGTAGGGCAAAAGTTTTTTGGATGGTCGCCTCAGAAAAACACAAGCCCTATCTGTCATTCTAAGCTTAATCTATTAAATGCGAGGCAACGAGTAGATGTCCGATTACAAAACACATAATCTCAATTCCGTCTTATAGTTGTCAGAGCGTCAAGTGTTAAGCGCAAAGAAACCCTTGTGGTGCCAACGGTGACAAACAAGGCGAACAGTCAACACCGAAACAGTACGTTTTGATCAGAAGATGAATTAGCACGTTCTTTTTGATACGAAGGGATGTACTAACTATTTGAAAGAACTGAACTGCTATGTTCAAAACAAATTGCTTTATTGAGTATTTTAACTTAAAAATGTGTTGCCGTTTCGTTATGATCGATAGTGCCCCCCTTGAAATTATATGCTATCATTTCAAACAAAGCGTATGTAAATCAACTTACCTCATAGGTAGCCGAACGAAACCACCTAGTTTTTACTTGAGCTGAATCATCACGAGATGCAAGAATCCTCAGAAATCCTCAGAACATTGGTGCAGTTGCCAGAGTCCGTTTTGTATGCGAGTACGAGGTATACATAGAACCACCAGACGCACCGCAAAGTCTACAACAAACGTGTCGAAGCACTGCGAACTTTTGAAAAAGTTCTCCTTCGTGTATACGTACAGATATGTATACACCTTGAACGGGAAACGCCAATATAAAATCAAGCCGCAGAATATGCTATTGTCTACATGCGACCTTGTCCGTCGCGTTTGACCCACTGCAACGCATATCGAGACTAAATCTCCCAATTTAAAGCCGGCACGCCAGCAACAGTACAATGGATCGGTATTTGTCTAAAGCAAGGCAGCACGAAGGGCTACTTCAATACGAGTCCTGTTTCTCTAGGTAGGTTGTTTGTTTTACTTGTCGCCCCTTGCCTTCTATATATATATATATATATATATATATATATATATATATATATATATATATATATATATATATGTATATATAGAAAAAAAGTGAGGGCGCTCGATGCGGCGCTTAGAGTCCTTGTTTCGGCCCACATCTGTTAGTGATGGATGGGTGTCGGTGAAATGATCGATTTCTCTATCCAGCCGTTTAGTAGCCTCGTGGAGGGCGCTAAACAGAAGCGTGCCAACAGGAGTATGCACACATATATATATGGATTGACAGTCGCAGTACTCGCACTCGATGAATGTAGGCACCGTGGCTGCTTCAAGGTTGCCACGTCAGCGTGCAACCATCATCTCTGAGTTCGCTCCAGGGGCGACATCTCGGCTAACTTTAACGAGATAGAGAGAGGCATTAGACTAATTATTGCTTATTATTGCTTTGTAGATAGCCATCGAAAGTTGAAAAATCGTGCTTGAGTGAGTAATATGGTAAAAAAAAAGAATAATTATTTATTATCCTTAATACGAGTATTTTATTTTTTTATATTTTTTGCAACATAAACAATATTTTTTTAGTTACATGGAGTCCCTTACTAATATTAAAATCATGGTCAACATTTTAATACGAAATACGGTGCACTCACTCTATGACTAGTCACTAGCTCCCATAGTACGCTGATAAAGAGACATATATGAAAAACATATATGTCAACATATTGACAAGCGTTACCTACCATGAACAGCAATCTGGCGAAGAAAGCCTTGTTGTTACATACGGCTACGTTTCATTTACCAAATATCTTACTAACCCATAATTGTAACGCCCTGTGCGCCATTTGTGTTATAATGTTGCCGAATCGAATACAGCTAATCATGAGGTGTATGGTAATGCACCACCTCGTTTGTTAAGACTTTGTGCTCCCCGTTTTTCATGTGTAGTCCGGTTTTTAAAATAATTAATTCCTTATCTAAATCGGAAACTGTAAAAACCAGTATAAGAGTGTGGCAGCCGGACACATCATAAAAGAGTGGCCGGCCCAGGTTAAAATAGAGTTTCAAGGTAATTGCTCGGCTATATATATATTTAAAGAAACATACATTTTGCGTGACTTTGTCCTATAAATGCCCGAAACAGCTAATTATGACCTTGCGCTGTGCTTATTGTGCATACTGCTAATACCCATCCATTCCACTGTATAGAGGTATATATATATATATATATATATATATATATACATTTTTTATGGTAATGCACCATCTCATTTTATTGAGACATCTGTGGTTCCTGCTTTTTGCCCGATCATGGTCGGTTTTAATCCACCCCGGTATTAACCTTGTCTAAATTGGAAACCATGAAAACCATTTAAGAGTGGCCGGCCTTGAACCCACAATCTCCCGAATGCAAGGTAATGGCTTTGCCACTAAGCCATTTTGCTTGGAATATATACAGGTGGTTCAACAAGTTCTTAGAATGAGGTTTTTAGAATTCGAATTTTGGCGCGCTTCCACCGCTATTAGGAACTGCAAGCACTCAAAATATTATGGTGATTGGCCGTTGCGATTTTGTTTGATAGCTTTCCCGTGCAACGTATCGGCGTGATTTTTAAAAAAGAAGAAAAAAAGTTTCGAGTGGTTATCAAGCATTTTTATTTCAAAGGTTGGAATGCGACCCAAGTAAAAATTGGGTTGGACGAGACGTACGGTGACTCTGCGCCATGTTTTGCCACTGTTTCCAACTGGATTAATGTGTTAAAAAGAGGTCGCAGGAGCACCGAGAATGAACTACGTCCAGGAGGCCAAAAAACGGCAACTGATGAGGAAAACATAGAGAAAGTGCGAAACATCGTTGGCACAGATAAGCGAATGAACATTAAGGAGATAGCGGAGGCATTAGGAATTAGTTTAGGTAGTGTGCATTTTATCCTATACGAAAACTTGAAGATGAAAGAGCTCAGAAAAAAATGGCTGCCGCATTTGCTCAACCAAGGCCAAAAAAACGCGCCTGTTTTCGCTTCACAGCGAAATTTGGCCAAGATGTCGAACAATCCGTCGGATTTTTGGCGCAGATTCATGACCGTCGATGAAAGCTGGGTCCATCACTACACTCCCGAGACCCAAGAAGCATCTTGCCAATGGTGTGCACCTGATGAAGGACCTCCGAAGAGGGTGCGGACAACGGCATTGACCGGAAAGGTGATGGCTACAGTTTTTTAAGACCAACGTAGAATAATGCTGGTCGACTACCTTGAGAGCGGTAAAACGATCACAGGAGGATATTATGCAAGACTGTTGGACTGCCTTTAGCAAGAACTTATCGTGAAACGGCCCGCTTTGCAGAAGAAGGTTGTCCTGTTTCACCAGGACAATGCTCCTGCACACAAGTCCCGGCAAGCATCGGCAAAACTGGCCCAACTGAGGTTCGAACTTATTGAACAACCTTCCTATTCTCCAGACCTGGCCCCCTCTGATTATTTCCTCTTCGAACATTTGAAGAATAGTCTCCGTGAAAGCGTTTTTCCAGCAATGAAGAGGTTAAGGCTGCTGTCAATGCCTATTTTCAGTCTAAAGACGCGGAATTCTACTTAAGAGGTATAAAAGCTCTGAAATCTTGGTGGGAAAAGTGTATTGAGCATCTCGGGGAGTATATCGAATAAGATAAATTTAAAAACATGATTTGGAAAATTCTTGGTCTTCATTCTAAGAACTTATTGAACTACCTGTATATATATAAACCACCGCACAATTTGATCTAACAAAAATGGAGGGCGGGATCCTAAGCGAATAGCCAATGATCGAAACGCGGCTTGCGTATCTAGATGTTGGTGTATCATTGATTACTAAGTTGTCTTTCAGACATTAACAGGTAATGTGCATGACGCATACCAGTCGCCGTTGTTAAGGCCACATTAGCGAAGGACTCACTACTGTCTTATCGAGATTACTTCACTTGGCCACGTTATCTTGCCATTAAGGCTGCTCGAATTTGTGTGACGAATATTGTCGCCTCGGAGACAAATTTTGCAAATCTCCATACACAAATCATAAAAAAATTAATGATTCTTGTTTAGCGCCTCTACAAGGGTTTGGCATGTCAGGGGACTTTCCTGTCTTCGCTTCCGAGAAAGTAGCCGCGTTCAGTTTTTGAAAAAGGCACAGCGTTTAGTGACTTTTATTATTAGTCTTTCCTAAGTTGCACATACGGCACAGGGAGGGGTAAAATTTACCAATGCGGTGCAGGTATCAAGGTAGCATGTTAGAAGTTGCGCACGTGGGTGGGTAAACGAGTCGTGTTTGAGGCTGTATATTTTTTTAGATCAAGGAGCATTGATTTTTCCAGTATCCAGGATGACCCGTCTGGATTGCTTTCTATTGCTGGCTACCTTTGCTTAGCGTGTCTGTTCTGTTGATAAGTGGTCTCTCCGCCTGTTTCCTGGACGTTAAGTAAAGGCGTCTTAAAGCTAGTTATTTTACTCTTCAGAGAACTTGTCTAGAGATAACTTGTATGGCTACTGTGAAAGCCGTGAAACTTGCTCGTGCGATGTTGAGCGCCATAAGTCTTTGAGTCTTGTTGAAAGGACGGTGTAATGTAACACTGGCATTCCTGCGCTCCCATAATGTATGACATATAGCATAAAGCTATCTACGCCTGTACTATAAGACGGCGCTGAGAGCCGGTTGCTACTCTAGTCCGCGGAGGGATTTTTCGTAGTTCTGCTGGGGCTTTGGCAGATCGTGTGCTACGTAGCGCACATGAGGTGTTTTATCCAGGATCACGCCCAGCTATTTAACCATGAGCATAGGTGCTACTGGATGCCCTTCCAGGCGTATGTTTAGACCCTGTGGAGGTTGCTTCCGGCATTTAAAAAATGCTTTAGTTTTTCGTGGAGTTTGTTCGAAATCTAACGTGCGGAGGTATTGTCGGATACCCGCCAATGCTTATTTATTATTACTATTATTTATATTACTATTAAACAGAATTGGTCCTAGTGCGGACTCCAACAGTGTCTACATGGTCCACGCCATCGTATTCTTGGTATTTTAGGTATGATACAAGAATACATCGTAAGTAGGGGAATTAATTGCCGTGTACAGAAAATTACATATGTATGTATATATATACATAACTTAACTACACTGAATTTTTCCGTTCTAAGCTAGAAACCAAATACACAAACGGAGATATATGCGTACGTTCACCTAGACAAAGGAACGTGACGAAGGACGCCTCGCATCCTTGCGCAGGTGTAGACGGCTCGACGCAGGGTTTCCGTGGCCCTTCCGGAAAATCCAAATAAGCTGCTTCTTTGTACGAAAAAGAATAGCTCCCAAGAACACACAATAAGGGTTGCATAATAAACTAATCTACTTTAAAAACATCTGCTTACTTTAGAATGAAACTTCGTCTACGCAAAAGAATGCAAAAAATGCGTCCTTTGCGAGCGCGTAATTGAATGTCACAACGATTTTTGGAGCCAACCTTGCTAGGAACGTGTACAACATACTGTACGCCACGTTAACAGCATGCCTACATATGTATACCTATACCATTTAGGAATAAGGAGCCTCTCAGAAGCGTCAGTACTGCGGCATGTCTTCTTATGCTTCCTCGTCTAGTCGCCACGTCCGTCTGCCGTCGAGTCCTCTCCGCCGCCTCACTGCTAACTCTAATATAGTAAATAGCTAGAAACTTTTAACTTAATTTTGGTGTTGAAGGCTTTTTGTAGTGCGGCAACCTGGGCACTGTATTGTCGCATTGCCCGAATCGCCTCTTAGAGGTTTATTTTTCCTTCGGCCTCTGTGTTTCTGGTACCTTTTTCGCCGGAGGCATCCCTCTCTGGTGAATCCTCCGCAGGCCACTTTCGTTTGTTTTTGTAGCTCTGTAAGCCCGTCTACGTTTTCACCTTCTGCCCTGCTTATCTCCTTGGAGTCTTTTCCGGGCGATCGGTCCATGACGTTGTCATCTCCGCAGGCCATCCCCTAAACGTTTTCGGGCTAACCCTCAGCCAACGTTTAACGTCCATGGGACTGCTTTCGCATTGCTTCGTAAGACGGACACCATTAATACAAATGTGCAACTGTGGGGCCCGAACCCGTGCACCTATGTGGATATGTGGTGCACCACTCGGATGCACCTCACCACAGGGTTCGACTCTGCAGACCATCCACAGCCTCCCAACTAACCTTAAGGTAGGGATAATAATCGAATGGGACGGGAAGAGCAGGATTTTTATTGCTGGTACCAGTTGCGCCAGGCACGATCATCTTGTTACCCGATTTCGACTCAAAGCTTCGCAATTCCAAAGGCCAACAATGTACCGGAAATCAGGAAACTTATCTGCTAACCCAACGTTAACTAATTTTAGGCTCGTATTATAATCCCAAGATGTTTCCACAAGCCAACGAAAGCACACCTAACTGCCAGATCTAAGCGGTGCCACATATATAGTGTTCTACTGCATTATGCTGGATATATAGTGTCTCAACTATCTAGATGTTAGGTTGTGCACTGTAGAACTACCGTGATTATCTACTGTGCTTACTGCTCTCAATTTATTGAGCAGCCGTTTAAATTTGAATTATTCATTTAAAGCTTACCGACCGTGGCGTGGGTGGTTTCGTTATACTCCACTAGATTCAATTGAGGGTGGTAGCACTTTAAGTCAACCAGTCTACTCAATTTTCCATCGCACGGTTTCACACTATGCACCAAAATGATCTCTGAACTTCATTATCCACTCTGAATTCAAGCCCCTGCACTCAACGAGTAAACAAGAACCCTTAGAGCTTCACACACATAACCGCTCTTGTCGCCTAGCAGATGACAACTTACCCACATAGCCTGGCTTGATTAGCTCGCTGGTCTCAAAAAGGCCTTGGTTTGGCACGCTCGCGTGTAGAGCTCTATGAACACCCTCTACGTTATTCGAAGCGCACAATGTTTTTTTATATAACCTAATAAACCAATACGAAAAAGTCATAATACAAGATCGGCTCGTTTGTATATAATAATGGACTGACCTTGGCCAGCAACTTACGTCACCACGTATATATATATATATACATACACATATGTATATATATATATATATATATATATATATATATATATATATATATATATATATATATATATATATATACATATATATATATATATATATATATATATATATATATATAGAGAGAGAGAGAGAGATACATAGACATTTATCTATAAACATAAATAAGGAGGCCTGCCAAGTACTTTGAACTGTAAAAACGTTTATTGCTTGCCTATACACTTTGTCGATAAGTTTCCAGCCGATACTTTTGGCGGTAGCCAAAATATCAGCGTACAGTACCCGGCAGTGTATCCGGCTGTACACAGTTCTCGACTCTCGGGTGTTCGAACAGGGTCAGGCGATCAGGGTCAGCGTTGCTGTCGCAAAAGTGCGGTGATGAGAAGCAGCAAAATAGCAACGATGACGCCGCGCGGATGCAAAGCGCCACTCGATCCGATTGATGCTCCCGTCGTTGCACAGTGGAAATGTTCTGACGAGAATTCGACCAGCGGCATTGATCTGAAATTGCACATTGTAACATGCCATGTTTCTTCAGTATCTCGCCGTTGCTGCAGATATTTTTGTTCGTTTGAAAATACTGCGGAACATATAGAAAAGTTGAGATATACATAATTCGATTCCGGTATTAAACGCAATGCTACCGCTAATCGGTTTTCGTCGCAAATTTGATTGAACAAACACGACTTCATGAGCTAGTTACATCCCGGGCGAGGCTTTTTTTTTATTAGTAGGCATCAACCTGACTGCTCGTCCGTACAACTTATCACAGATGCACTGGTTACGCATGAAGTGCTAAACAACCGTGTTGAACGTCAGGAACTTAAATAGCAGTTGTCCCAACTCTACTAATCATCTCAAATAAATATAACATTTCACTCCCAGTCGGGAGTCATCAGTGTACCCTCTAATTATACAAGTAACGCCGCGTACATATAAGATGGCACCTAATATAGCCAAGAATCAATATTATGCCGTTTTCGTTGTGGCTTTGCAGGTGACCGAGAATTTCATATGTCTGCAAATCTACCTCACAGTGAGCCTGTGAAGAACAAATTCATCCTTAGACAGTAACATTTTTGGTAACCTTTCGAGCCAATACTCAAGACCTTCTCGTGAAAATATCTAACTTCTAACTTCATTTGCCAATAATGAATTCCATATTGATGGGTTATAATATCAAATCGGAAAAGTTCTAGTTAAAAAAATTTGATGATTGTATTAGAAATACAATACCGACAATATATATATATATATATATATATATATATATAACTAGCACAAACGAGTATTACTAATTTCTGATCGCTAACTACAAATAAAAAAACAGCCACACCGAGTGCTTGTCATATGCACAGTCTCCTAAATATTATGTGTATCAAATTTGCTACGAAAATTAATGAAACAGGACTGCATTATTTGCCTACAAAATCTGTTTGCTATTCAGTGGTAGCGCGCACTCACCATATGAGCCATTGGATAAGGATCGCACTCGCTACCGTTGGAGATCAACTTGAGTTAATATTTCACCGGGTGATAATGGAAGCACACTAGTGCAATCTTTACAAGATACATCTCTCTCTCTCTCCCTAAAAAGTGAGTGTTCCAACTGCATTAGTATTGCCTCGATTCGGCTGCACGTGCGTTTGACTAAATTATTCAACACCTTTTGACATCGTATGATTTTGCCCCGTTCAATCGGCGACATAGTATGCGAACACGGCTGCACACATTGGAAGCGTACCGGCATATTTCCTCATATAGGTCTCTGACTTTAACAAGTAAGTGTGTACGTTCAGTGGACAGATACGTACATAGGTAAATACATTGACTTCTGTTTATGGAAAAAAAACTGCCAAACATTGTTAGGTAGTCATTAGACGCTGTGACTCGACTGGCAGTGTTAGTAGTGTAAGGACATGCTTGCTAAAATTGACTGAACACAAAACACACGATATTTCCAACGTACAAGTGAGGCTGAGTTTAGTTAGAATCCATCTGATCCTTTTTTACGCAGCAACTGGGAGTTGTAAAGTTGTATCCAAGTCATATGAAATCGAGTTACGAATCTTGCACTCTCAGTCTCAGCAGGAGACTTATTATGGTCTCAGCAGTAGATTCATTACTACTCACGTGGACATACCATTGAGTGTCTGTATAGAAAAGCGCTCCGTGACGAAAGAGGCCAAAAAACCTAAGCTAATGGACTTAAATTACGCGTTTAGATATGAAACATACACCTGTATTTATTAAGTGTCCATTATATGCGGATCCGGGGAATGCGGCCACTACAGCAACGTAATTTGGTTTCTCACGCTCCTAAAATTTAAATTGGGTTTAACAGATCGCTACAGAATCTTCTTAAACGAAAATGGCTCGTAAATGGCTTGTCGGAGCCCGATACAGCGCAGTGATAGAATCCAAGTAAAATGAAAATTACATATTTAGCACGCGCCGTTTCAGCAGAAAAAAAAGACTCATCATGAAAGTAATTCTTACTCACGTGGATCTAGATACCATTGAGTTTTGTATAGAAGACTCATATGCCGTTAACCACGAATTGTGATACTTAGGAAAAGGCATCGGTTTATTTTCGGGGCTAACTTTTGCCCGGCAATTCTTTTCAAGATCCAAATGCTGAGAGCTAAAGCAAAGTTATTGGAGTTATCTTGGAGCATTTTTCACCGTTTATATTTTTTACAGTAATGCTAGGACGTTGGTACGCACCTCTCTGCGATGGACACGAGCACAAAACAAAGATGAGGATCCTAGCGGTAGGTTAATGTGTACATTGCGACTCCTTTTAGTAACGCTAATTGCAGGTTCAAAAGGCGGCTAGCGTTAACAACGATTTGCATCGCGCCACCGTAGCAACGTTCTGGCTGAGGATCGTTATAGTTACCTTCACAGAGTATCATTTCGCGTCCAATACTCGTCGAATACGTCGATCATCGATCGGAAAAATGTCTAAGGTAGCGAGTAAATAGTACCTCGGCTATATAAAAAAGCAAAGGATTCTATTCACATGAAAATCATTTACGTAACGCTTCGATACGCACTGAGGTCTACTTTGTTAGTTGCTTAAGCTCCTGTCTAGCTAGATTCGACAGACGTGTCTTCTTAGAATGAATAGAAACAAGCTCAACGTGAGTCGCAGCACTGCAACAGAATCGGTCAAGCAATAAACAGCATACCCTCTGTTTATTGCAAACGTTGAAATTCGTTATTTGAAGTAGACCTGTTAGCGGAAATAACACTTGCAATTTGAGTTTTGCGCAAGTCTGCATTTGCGTGCACTGAGATTACCCGATATATCTTTATCAATATTTAAGTAAAATAAATACAAAAATAAACAAAAACCTTGTTGAGTAAAAAAACTTCTTGCCACGGCTGCCAAAGTCGTCATATATGTGTTTCCATACAACACATAGAAAACATTGCGTCTAGAACGCTAAATGACAGAATAACATGTTTGCTGTTTTAGTGGCATAAGAATACTAAAATCTAGTCAACCTAGTAGCTTACAACTCACCTGCAATAAACAACGCATGAAAATAGTGTGACCGTATCATGGGTGTGGTCTTGTTTTGTTTTGTTGAAGTGAGTGCGCACTTTAGTTTTTGTTTAATCGAGACCCTAAGTGCCAGATCGGTGGCATAACGCCAAGACAACACGGGATTTGCTCAGTCTGAGACACAGAGACGATCTATATGGCAAACTTGCGCGTTTTCCTTCCCTTTTTTTTAAATTTGGTTATTCAGTACTACATCAAAGTTGTGATTGTTGTATACTTGTGCACTTTTACGTGTAAATTAGTTCAGCACTTGAGCCCAATCTTACCTTCCGTTCGGCAGGAGGCAGGTCGATTGTCGAGCGATATGATGCAGCTGAAGGGCAGTCGCCGGCTCGAACCGCTGCACCTTGACGGTTTCTCGTAACCAACGACGTAGCCACTGCGATAGCCATACGAGACTGCAGTCGCAGCGAAATGGATTATCCTCCAGTCGAAACCCGCCTACGGTATATCGTAGTAGACAAGCACAGAAATTAGGTAATTATATATCAAGTTTATGAATTGATCATCAAATACTTTGAAAGAGCAGCCATCCTATGGCAGAGTTGCGGACTGGCATATACCTACGTTATCCAGTATCTTGGCCTTCGGGTTCATTATACGGGAACGACGTTCACAGCGCATGTAAACGAAACAGTACGGAAGGCACTTGTCTCTCTTTACGGGGAAGTAGGCAATGTCCAAAGACTGCCCGTTTGCAGCTGGCAAACTTTAACCAGCTTGAAAGGTGTTTTTAATTATATACATATAAAGCAAATGCTTTGCGTGCCTATCCGAGCAAGGAGCCGCTTTGTGTATTTCATGTCAGGCTGTCCACCGACTGTTGAAACAATCCGACTAAGGCTAAAGATGCCGCGTATAGTACCTTATAAATGTTTTATTTCGGAGTGGGAAGCTAAAGTCGAACAGGCCAGACGGGAGATCTGTGGTTTGGACGTTTTCAATACATTGCACCTTTGGTCTGGTCCTGCATGTGACAATCGCCACGAATACACCAGGAACATAGTGCATGGCTATCACTACCTGGTATGTTCAAACGCAACGTTTCACGAGGAGTACGAGTTGTGCACCTGCCGGTTCTGCCTGCAGAGGTGTGCCAAGTACCATGCAGTGGAGTAGTGAGAGAGTACATGTATATATTCACAGCGCTGGACCAAAAATCGTTGCACTACGTCTCTCGCCGGAAACGTGAAGAAGATAGAATTTCATGAAGATACATTTAAAATATATATTATACTCAATTTGAGTAAAATAATAATAATTGTAAATTGTAAATATACCTACGTTAGCTGGCTCGTAATATTCGACTTGGTCTTAACTGGGCTATATTGGGTGAAGAAATTGCAAAGCGATCACGCCACAATGCGACTGATCGCGCCTGCTGTGACTGTGTACTGCTCGATCATTCTGATCTTTGCAAAGAACTTGCGGATGCGGGCAGGTCTAAATATAGAAGAGTAGCACATATTTAGTTGTTTTCCCGTTTAAGCCAACGACAGTTGCAGCCTCAACAGTAACGACAAGTGACGCCAACGCAAAGCATTTGCCTGAAATGAGATGTTCTGCTCAGAGGCAGGTCGCAGGAAGTGGGCCTTTGTTTGTTCGATGTTCTCTGTACTAGAACGTTACGTAAAAAATGGATTTGCATGTATGTTGGTCTGTATTTCTACGTTACGGTAACCACTGTAGTAGTTGAAATCGTGGCCAAAGTAGAAGTCTAACTAGAGGAGTTGCAGGCGGAGTCACTGAAGGATAAATTGAACTAGTAGTAGCTAGCAGCAGTAAAACAAGCGCGGTAGTGGAAGACCATCTCAATTTACGTGCCGGCTAATACAAGGCTATAGAATCTGTCTACGGCCATAGGCATTAGATAGCAGCGCTGTAGTACCGGTAGTAGATGTAGGTAGCGGTAACAACAGCAGCAGCATCTGCACGAAACACAGAAAGCGTAGTAGCAATACATTTCGACGTACAGTGAACACATGTCAACGCAAATAACGGACGTCTGCCTTCCTCCCCCTGGATGAGCTGCTCTTTGGTGGCTTCCCCAGTTTTTTGCCCCCATTCTCTCACTCACCCCTTCTATATATATATATATATATATATATATATATATACATATATAAATATATATATATATATACATATATATATATATATATATATATATATATATATATATATATATATATATACTGAGAGAGAAATAGTGAGAGAGTACATGTATATATTCTCTTTTTATGTTGGTTGTCTGCTTGTTTCTTCGAATGCACACGAGGAACGACACAGTCTGTGCTAACAGAACACTCGTGTGCACATTGTATCGCATACTACAGAGCTGGCCTCGTAGTTGGGCTACAGCTGCCGGTGTACATGGCAGTGTTCCTTCTTCACCGTTGGATGGCAGACATGACAATGAAGAGCGAAGAGTTTCGATCGGATGCTGCTGTGTAGAAGAGTAGGCGGGAAAAGCCGACACGGGGAGGGAGCGGGGCATGCACACAGACACAATACTCAGCCACACACATCGTTCGCTGAAACAAAGAAGG
This sequence comes from Dermanyssus gallinae, assembly GCA_003439945.1. Classification (NCBI taxonomy): domain Eukaryota; kingdom Metazoa; phylum Arthropoda; class Arachnida; order Mesostigmata; family Dermanyssidae; genus Dermanyssus; species Dermanyssus gallinae. The sequence continues at coordinate 15,587 of QVRM01004697.1, read as the reverse complement.
CTAGAATCCCGCACGGCGGGCAAAAGATTCTGTCCCCCCCCCCCCCGGCAAGGCGTATGCTATTCTGTGTGAGTTGTGATTTCTAAAAGTGTAGATGTGAGTACCAGGGACGACACACGTTTCGAATGGTGATCGATGTTGTTGTTGTCGTTGTTGTTGTAATGCTGGCCAGGCCCTTGTCTGTCACCGGTTACCAACCTCCCTCCATCCGCTCAGACGGACATACGAATAACCCGCCAACTAGACAGAAAAACCAGGCCATAGTGTTTCAAGCCATAGTCCAAAACCGACCAAAACTGGAGCATGCGCTGGCTGCGGTATCCACTGTAGCAAAAGAACCTACCTGCAAGAAATTGTGTGCCCTTTGAATGGGACATCCTTTTCGAATCGAGAACGCGTGGCGATATGCTCTGCAGAAGATTCGAGCGGAGATCCAGTGTCAGGAAGCGGACGTCCGTCAAGTACCTGAACATGGCCAAGACAACAAGTGCAGCAAAACAAGAACAGCAACGATAACAATAAAATACACCCGCCAAGTACGAATATTCAACAACAAACAATGCGGACAACGAGCTTGCCTATCTGATCGCTACCGTCTCGGGTGACTGACATCCGCAATCACAAACATTTTCGCATCACACTAGTACAAGCCAGCGTCACTACTGCGAGGCCCGCGTGCGAACGATATATATATATATATATATATATATACATATTTAATATTATTAACTAATACTTGGTTTATACACATTTGTAATACAGCTTTCCTGCATCACGTCGGCGGTATCGCTCTTGTACACTGTTGGAGGTGTTACAGATCCTACGATTTTCTACATTGCTTGCACTCGTACTTAATCTTTATTTCGTATACACAACTAAATATGAAATCCAAGTATTGCAAACCCAAACCTGAAAGCAAAGTACCTAACCAAACACGGACTCTACTAATAGTTAGTAAGCATCGTTCTAGTATTATAAAAACGCCAATTGACATACGCAAGCGTATATTCCCATTCAGCAATATTATTGTCGAAGGCCTACGTTCTCGGTAAGGCATAAGTATTTCTATGGTTCTCTTCAAAGTATGGTACCAAGGCCAATAGATAGACAAGCTGATAGCGGCTAGTGCCGTGGATTACTAGAACTTTCCTTAGAAAACTGGCTTTTATTTTGCCAAGTCAAGTACTGTCAAGTTCGCTTTGGATAAGTGGGACCATATGACCTATATCGCGTAAGCAGCGGCGCAATCTTCAAATTAAAAAAGCTGAGAGCGACGTCCAGCGACAACCGATGACGCTCTGGGATACTCTAAATTAACAGAATTGTTGCGAACTCATTCCTCATTAAACTTGGTAAAATGTACTCCGTGCATTGAGACGACCACTCCAAGAACCAATCCAAACAAATTGTCTTAGTGCTGAACTCAAATGAAATTTATTGTTTTCGATAAGCCTACCTCCGCGGTGAAATTCCATGGTTTTAGTGTTTGACACACTGATCACGGGAGAGAAGAGGTCAACAAACTTTTCCAATGATACAAGTGAATGCTGCAGGTAAAACCGACTCCGGGAGTAGATGACACGGCTATCGGCATGTCGCAGCTGAATTTCGTCTGGCAGATCGCTCACCAATTGTGAGAACGAATAGCGTGCTGAGGTTATCACCTAACAGCCCCCTCATGTAGCATGTCTCGTAATGATTTTAGTATGTTTTATCGAATTTGTTCTCACCGCAAGAGACCGTCCGGCAGCTCAGTGACCGAAGTGTGTCGAATTCGAAGCACTAGCTCGTGAATGTTCTCCAGGCCGAGAAAGGCGTCAGGCAGGATCGATCGCAAAGACACTCCTGGAAGGCAAATGAGCGTACGTCACGGCTGCACGGACTACCAAATCGAGTCCCTGCTTCATAATAATACAAATGGAAATAAAAACCATTATCCTCTATACTACTGGGATGTTCGAGAATGGTTCGGAAGTTATCTATACATAACCACAATGTATACAAGTAAAGTATATATATATATATATATATGGTTGATTCATTTATTATTTTCTTTGCGTATATACCTAAATGCGGACACGGGCTTTCAGCCTTACGAACTACACGACATAATGTTGTAATACACAAAAGATACTGTAAAAAAAATACACATGTCACGCTTTTATAGCAGAGTGTTTAGAGAAACAACGAAAGCGGGTATATAAATATATATATATATATATATATATATATATATATATATATATATATATACTGTAGAAGAAGCAAAATGGCTGTGTCTATGTACGTTTATGTAGTAAGCTTGTGTAAAATACACAGTCTTATTTGACTAAGTCGTGTGCGACATGCGACTTGAACTCGAGCTGGGGACGACGTCTTAGCAGATCTTAGGGAATTGTCTAGGGTCAAAGGTAATGATCGTATGAAAAAATGATAGCGTACAGACAAATATCAGCCGTCGAACGCACTAGTGGGTAAAACGACAACGACGAATTCAAGAGCTTCTATGTAAACACAAGTTGCTGCTATCACCGATTGACGCTATAGTGTCATTCTGTTCCTCTACCTCCCTGTCTCTATCTCTCTCTCTCTCTCGCTCAATTAAGGGAGCACGGAAGTCGGCTGTGACTTCCTATTCAGAAGCTGATGAATAAGAGCCAACAGGCGTGATTCGCCTGGAGGCGTTCCTCAAGGAGGTGGGCCGTTCCCGACGGCGGTGTGGTGCCTGAGCACGCTGGGTTCCCAACGCTGACGAATACGGGAAATGTTGTGCAACAATAACAATCACAGCAACAATAACAGTAACAATAGGAAAGCAGAGAACGCGCGAGAGAACTCGCGGCATCGCCGGGTGACGAACAAGCTGCCTTATTCTGTAGGAGGTCGTCTAAAGGTTTCGGCGTGATGTGAGGGTGTATTTATCTCACGTTCAATGAACAACATGCAGGGTTACACTGCAGGCAGGATACACCTTGGCACCCGCAAAACTTCAATCAAAGGCTGTCCTTGCACAATAGCGTCTCTCCAAGACTAGGTGACGATGTCTCGTGTGCAAACAAGTACCGAGACAGCCATGAAGTGGAGTCTAGAATCTCGAGCTACGCTCAGCTGGCTTTGAATTGGGTTTTTGATGGATAACCAGGCTAACGATATGTGCCAAGCTGTCAGATAGTTCAAACAAGAACTGTTTGACGCTGAACTAGAATGATTTATGCAAGCCAGTGGGAGCCAATTGTTTTTTGTTGCTTATATGTTTTGCAGATAAAAAGTTTACCCATATATGCAAATAACTGACCGTAAAACGTACAGTTAATTGGGATTACGGAGTGGCACTGTTTGTTGCTCGCGCTTGTCCTGTTATATTTTCATATGATTCGATATTATAAATGCGTAAAGATGAAGTGTACAAAACTTAACTCTGTGCACTGGTATTTAACTTAGTTTTGGCTTTATTGTGTCATCGTATTCTCGCAGGCCACGATTTCGCCAAGTAGATACATGACAGTAGTCAAGAAGTGGGGTAAATGTTAATTTTTTTAATGAAGAGTTGTTTGGTCTCTATAGCTAAAACGCCATGTCTTTGTTGAAGACGCCCGAATTCCTATTCACAAGATGCATAATCCACAAGATGCACAAGGTGCTTGACTTGCCGGACCAGTGGAGTTTTTTTACATAAGTTTTTGTAATAAAATGACGATACGTTAGGTTGCGATATAGTTTGAAAATGGGCTCTTGTAAAAGTGGGCAACAAGTTAATTGCTTGAGCAGGCGTGGATACTCAAACTTGTTTGCATCGTTTAATTTGTAAGACATCCATTTACAGAAGTTGGGAACCACTTTATCATGGGCCAGAAAGCTGTATTCACGGTACGTAACGCGCATATATATATATATATATATATATATATATATATATATATATATATATTTTCTTTACATTACAGTATGTGGGTATGCCCAGTATTGCTTCTTCTGCAGAATTTACATATGCATCTCTCAATTTTAAAAGTGTTTGGCTTCATGCACATATAATGGTGGTACCCGTACCAAGTGTGCCTGCCGATCAGGCACGCAGTTGTAAGGTATCTTTCACAAAAAAAAAAAAAAAATTTAATGAGCAAATAGCTGGGCCCTCTCTGAATGTTTTGTAAGAGTCATATGACTCTATGCTAAGCGAAACTTTGTTAAGCACCAAATTTTCTCTCCGCACAGCTTTTTGCGATTTTTTTAATAGTCCTAGCATACGCTTCACAAAGCTAGCCTCTAGTCTATTAGGACTGTCAAATCACTCACTGTCAAGTGTGCAATTTGCGGGAAAGCAGTATGTTATGATCGGGAGTGGTTTTACAATAAAGCAGCAAAATGTGTTTTTCGATTGGCGTCACGTGGGCTCTTTCGCAAGGTAATCTTTAGCAACGCAGCTTTTGTCCGTACCCTGAATGAAACCCTTAAGGCTAAGATGACCTCTAGATAAGTGAAGTTGTTGACTACTAGTGAAGTTGTTAAGCAATATCTCTAGCACAATGTGATCCTCCTCTACTGACACGCATTACCTTTGTTTTTACTGTGTTGACTAAATACTTATTTCCCTCACATCGTTGTGTAGTGTACCTGAGGAAAAACTGTAGATGATTTCGGGATTTCTCCGGGATAGAGGATTTCTCCAGAGACTGCAAGTGGGGCTTTAAGATCACAATGCAGATCCGCGAATCCGGTTATCTAAATGCTTTGGGCCACCCCGAATGTTTAGTTTACGGGCTTTTAGAGTGTAGTCGATCATTTCCAATCGTTATGACGTTGTATGCGAAGATTGCATATATAAATAAATTGCGCACTTTTCATACAGAAATTTGAGTGTGTTGAGGTGATAGTCCCCCTAGACGGCAAAAGCAGCGTGTGATATTACGCTATTAAAGTGGCAATATGATACGTGTTTTAGTACAAACGAGATAGAATCCGATGAAGACAGTCCCTATGAAGAGCCATATTGATCCGCCGGAATCTTGTCCGTGGTGGCCAAGTACAGCCTGTCGATAATTAGCGACGTTAGAATCATGTAGACCACACTTGCAATTGCCATGTCTCTAAAGATGCCATGCCGAGTCAGTTGAATCACCTATAGCTTGAAGATGGTCTGCAGAAAGATTTATCGTCACTCGACTGATATTTTTCCTTGTATCGTATAGCTTATTTAGAATGGACGCATGACATTTACATAGAGTTGCTCATATGCAGTAAGATCTGTTCCCGTCGATTTCCCATGTTTTTGTCTAAATGCTGTCCTATTTCGACTAACTTCTAAAAAGTTTCCATCAAGAGGAGTTCTATCTGGTAGTACGCAGACCTTCATTAGGAGGTGTGTGAAGTGATCCACCCAGTCAGAACTAATTATTACTAGATTCAGCGGCATTCGTGTACGCGGGAGAAGTAGATATTACATCTGCTCGCTTGCCGTTATATGCCACGCACGCTGCGTAACGTCTCTTTTTCTCTCTTGATGGGTGTGAAATATTTTTTATCTCTGCTACATATATAGCGAAGTGTCGGTGGTAACCTATTTGTTATTAGACAGGAAGCGTACGTATTTTTTTGGCATTTCTTATAATAAACCACCCTTTTAAAATTAAAATAGAACCAATAGCAACATTCGGTATATCACTAATTTGGGAAAAACTGGGAGAAGCAGATCTGCAGTTACTAGATAGAGCCAGATTTTTCTTTATGAAACGGGTTTTGGGGTTAGCCAATTCTTGTAGGAACAGAATAGTTCATACCTTAGAGGGGGGGGTCTTTAATGACACAGGAATTACAACTTCGATGGGGTTTACCTAGAACGAGAGCATTTGAGGCCTATACTTTGAAGTGGACGGACAAATGAAAGAAAATCGATTTAGGAATATATAAAACGGTAGCGATGACAAGCACGGCCTGGCGAGCAGCCGGATACAAGAGCAGACATTTAACTACGGCGCTTGCAGCCCACGGGTTTCATCACGTGTTATGTAGCACAGAAGATTTCCACCTTCCTCAGGAGTGTTGCAGGTGCACGAGGTGCTCTGCCCAGTGCGGTAGATACCACGCCGCAGCATGTCCAGCAGTTCAGTCAATAGCTAAACTAGCAAGATGAGAGAAGACTCAATGACGTGAAGAAAGCACTAGTTCTGTCTGATGTATATGTTTATAATTTTACCCAACCTGGGTGTTAATAAACCATAATAATAATAATAATAAACCACCTAATTGTTCCTTCAATGTATTTTTTGCCGTTTCTGTATTTAGCCAGCCGTAACGCAGGTGGCTGTTAATCGAGCGGTGCACGTTGTTCTATAAGGTGGCTGTTTAATGGGCGGTTCACATGTTAGACCTAAGACGTGATCGCCGAAGAATATAGACTTAGTACAATTGCTGTGGATGGCCAGCCTAATTTCGTCAACTCCTGTTTTTAAACGAGTTTTGCTAAAACTAATTTTTAGGTTGTCAGTTAAAATCGCTACCTTGTACTAGGTTTTTAGTTAGATCTGTGCAGAGTCCCATACAGTCGCCGATGCCGTGTAATACTTTATCTACAGACCTTTCCGATGGGCTATATCTACATATTAGGTAATATTCGATGCGTATAGCAGTCCAATAAAGCAGCTTGGCAAACTGCATAGTTCTTACTCTTATATAGACGATCCGCTTTAGTTTTCCTCGATCCGCCGGTTTAATTGCCAATCCCATGAAATACTTTGTGGTGGAGATGGTGCTCTAGTGGGTCTGTACTAGAGGTTTCCGTTCAAGAATAAGATGCAATATTTGCTAAATATGTTCCCCCCGGCTGTTTGAAACAAGTGACCAGGGGATTCGGTGTTACATAGCAGACATAGCAGATAAAGCAGTCATATGTTCGCGGGGTATGATCTGGCTATTTGGTCATTTAATCGTCTGCATGTGTTTGTTATCGTTGTGATCTTCCTTGCCCTGTAGTGTTCAGCGCCAATGCTTGCTCCCTTTCCTTCATACACTGCGCCTGATATTCTATGCTGTAAGGCTTTTGCGAAATTTAAATAATTCGCGAAACAGTACGATACTACTAGCAAATGCATAAAAAATAGGCCTCATGCTTAGTAGGCGAAAATAAATGGGATATGTTTTATGTGCGATTGATAGTACTTTAAGTTTAATTTACAGTACAATTACTGTACATACATTTGTCCAAGAACAAAAGCTGGCTCTTAAATATGCCGTTAAGTGGATGAAGACATAAAGTGTTCACTGAGTGACATATATATATATATAGGAACAACATAGGAATTTGTAGAGCTTGTTAAAAAAAAAATTCGAATGGATCATGGTCTTTGAGAAATCTATAAAGTCTACTATAACATTGGTCTACTAACTGCCGCGTTCGCGAGAAAATTCCTTTTCTTCTGAAAAACATGTAACGACGCTCAGAAGATGCGACAGGGTCACGATCAGAAGATGTGGTTTGCGACATAACCTTACGACCATTCACAGCGCTCACAACTAAAAGCCAATGCGCATTTTATGACGATCATTTTTGTACCAAATATACTACGATGCCGGTTGTAATTGCGAAGTAGTAACTATTTTTCAGCGGGCATGCCGTGACTGAGTGCATGCATAAATTACCTAGTGGCGTGTTTCTCTAGAGCTATGACAAGTAATTTATCTGAGTAGGTCATTTATACATGCACACCATCTCCAAATGCCCGCCAAAAAAGCTTAATTACTCCGCAATCGCGGCTTACATTGCCACAGATTTAATACCAAAATGATCGTCATGAAATACGAATGCGTAAGTTTTGAGCACTGTGTGGTACGGTTATGATTTTGAAGTATTGGGGGTAAAGCTTATAAATAACTTCTTTTTAGAAACTTCTTTGTTTGCGTTTTCCTTCTAAACGTCTTCTTAAAAGCGTCTTCTGCCTGGCATTATACGTTCTTCAGATGAAGCAAACATTTTCTTAGTTTCTGTATTGAAGGATTGTCTAGGATTGTCCTGCCATCGCACATTTTCAGTAATATCACTCTCGCTCCGAAACAAGCGAAACAATGTCCTTTTTTAAATATTTTTGGGAGAGCCTGTATATATATCGCCGTGGTGCGTTCGTCGGCTTCTTACTAACGAATTCCGAGCCCGTTTTAATGGCGCGACGGGTAGGGAAATAGCTATTTGTCCACACAGTTGGCACAAATATCAAAGCTTTGCAAAGGAAGACATGACAAAGAAGGTATCTCTAAGCGTGCTTTACGGTGTATAAGATGCGCTTGTCTGTGTATGTGTGAGTGGTTATTCGGTCCATGGTTAGACACGTGCACATTTTTTTACGAGTAGATGCGTTTATGTCAACATCTGCGTCTGAAATGTAACAACAAACAACGGCATTGATACCCTGTTGTCCCGAACAAGGATCTGCCTTGAAACCGGCAGGCACCCGTCCAAGTTTCGTTTCTTCTGGTATTGCTATTATTATTATTATTGGTTGGCGGCTCGTGATTGATTTGTTGGTCCGCTTGCTCGCTTACCTGGACTGCCAATGTGTGTATGTGCCTACTTCTGTTGGTTACTTAGTGCACTAGCAAACACTGCCACTAGATTTGTACCAATTGAACAGGTACTCTGATTGCTATGTATAGCTACGTCTTCTGCTGCTGCTGCTGCCGGCGCTGCTGTTGCCGCAGCGGCGACTACTGGTACTTTTACTACAGACAATATTCTTCCTGTCGCCGCCGCCGCTGTTGTGTGTTTTCTTCTATTACGAGACGAAAACAATTCTGCAACGACGCAATTGTAGGCGACCACTGTCCCATAGCACGGGGGGATGAATCGGTGGTTCAGCGATGCGAGCCACACACAGTACGAGTTGCAGCATCAGTCGCTACGCTGCGCGGCAAACGGATACGGCAGAACAGAACAGCAAAAACAGCCGCAATAGATCCACCCACGCACGTAGATCGAGTCTAGTCGAGTCTTGTTCGTGACCACTCGACCGTCACGCACATCGCGAGACGGCAAGTTGCAAGCCAACGGGACCCGGTCTGGCGGATCTGTGGAGTTGGCAGCTGGTCAAAGGATTTGAGCATACCGAACCTACCTGTCTGTCGGTCTGTCTGTCTGGTCTGGCCTGGTCTGCTTGTACGTACATACAACACATACACATATGATACCTGGTACGCAGGCTCCATATACAGGCAGGCTCACATCAGCAGTAGGACTACAGCGAAGGAGATGAACCGTTCACGATGCGAGAGAACCTGCTCGTTCTCAGCCCCGCCGCTTCAACCTTGGGGGTCGGCCAAGCCACGACTGGAAAATCTCTTCCCCCCACAACCACCACCACTATCGCCCATTTTCATGCTTTTTTTATTGGTGCGTCCCTCTCTTTCTCTTTAGTTATTTCTTTTTCTCTCTCTCTCTCTCGGTGTATCTCTTTCTATTGGTCAATCATTGTTATGGCTGTACGTAAACGTAAGGCCAGTGTGGGAACTGGCAAACGCGTCCACTAAAATGGGCGGGCACGCATGATGCGCAGTTACAGTAGCGTAGGGTGATCTGGCAATTGGCAGCCAACTAACTGGCTGTTTGTTGTTCGTGTTACGGTTGGCTGCAGTGCAAATGCGCACAAATGCGTCAGGCGCAAATAAATAGCCCAAGGCTCAACTAATTCCGCTTAAACTGGGCTGGACTGGCCGACAAAAACGAGTCCGCCAGGAAATGGGCGCTGCCCGCCGAATCGGGCCCTAATACTGGGGAATAGCTATCCACTATCTATTCCCCCGTAGAACGTAACCAAGATTGCCACTCGTTTCCGAACTAAGTTGAGATAGGAGAAGTTTCTAGAGCTATCAATCGTAGCGATGAGTGTGATGGTGATGATAACAATGATAATATATAGATAGTGATGACAACGACGTGTCTATTTGTTACGTGTATATAATATTGGCAATTACACACAGGGTGCAACCTTTGTATAATGGAGAGAAGCACAAGAGTGAACACAGGAACAGTGTTTAAGAGAGCAGAGAAACGGAGAAAAACAATGCAGGAGACAAGCTATGCAAGAAAAAAAGGCAATGTCAAAAATAAAAATGTGTATAAGGAAGCGAATTAAATAATGGTGACTAAGATATATATAGAAAAAAAAGTAAGAAAGCAAGACACACAAGAAAGAAATCGCCGATGGAGGCCGTGCTATAGCAAGGTTGCCCAAGTACGATGACGACAACGGCAGCAAAACTTGGCAAATATAGTCTGGGAATAAATGCTGAAAATCGCGCGTGATTGGCGCCTTACTTGAGTATACGAAAAAGCTGTGAGCTCGAAAGCAATAAGATTCATTCGACTGTTGATTACTCGGGCTTGCGGCGCCTACCGATGTGAATATACATATATATATATATATATATATATATATATATATAAATATACATACATATATATCATGTATGTAGGAACGGTAAAACTATATATTAAATAATATGGGAAACAGAATATTATAATGCAGTTAACGTGCAATATTATATTTTTAGAAGATCTTGAAAAAGCGAACGACAACCACTATTGTGTGTCAGTACACCACGCGCTCATGGGGAAATGCGGAGGCTATCTATACTCGCTAGAAAAATTGACTCCGTTCGCTCCTTGTAAGGCTTACAATTTTTCTTGATAGAAAGGTTTGGATTGGTGGTGTTATGCTCACTTACTCTCAGCAAATAATATATATAGGGTGTTGCAGGAAGATTTGAAGCGCGATATACAGAATTGTAGAGCTTGTTAAAGCAAATATTTTTTCCAATGGAACATGGTCTCTGAGAAGTCTTGTTTCGGAGTGAGAGTGAAATTACTACAATTTGTGACACTGGTGTTTTTGCCCGACATAGGAGCACAAAATGTGCTGTTGCGAGACAACCAGTCTTCCTAGACAGCAACTAAGCACACCATCGTGTTCGTGAAAATTCTGCTTCATCTGAAGAATATGCAAGGCCGGTCAGAAGACGCGACATGGTCGCTTAGAAGAGAATTCGCCAAAAATAAAGTTCTTTATTAGCGTTTACGCCAATTACTTTAGAATCATAACCCTACAACCACTCACAGCGCTCAAAACGGACATATTCAGCCAATGCGCAATTCATGGCGATCATTTTGGTACCAAACATGTGTCAATGCGAGCTGTGGTTGCGAAGTAATTACGATTTTTCGGCGGGATGTCCAGATTAAGTGCATGTAAAATGACTTTGTCAAAATGTGTAAAACGTGTGGCGACGTTCACTATCGCCGACGTGTCGCGCGACAGCCGCAGCGCGTCATTTTTCATGCACTTAATCTGGACATCCCGCCGAAAAATCATAATTGTCTCGCAACAGCACATTTTGTGCTCCTATGTCGGGCAAAAACACTAGTGTCACAAATTGTAGTAATTTCGCTCTCACTCCGAAACAAAACTTCTCAGAGACCATGTTCCATTGGAAAAATATTTGCTTTAACGAGCTCTACAATTCTGTATATCGCGCTTCAAATATTCCTGCAACACCCTGTATATATAGCGCTTTATAAATACACGGTAGCCAGAAGCATTCAAAATACATCTAAGGCAAGGTAATACCGCACAAATAAAATTCTATTGAGGTTAAAAAGCCATTACTACTGAATGGACCGGGAATTATAGTAGGTGGTTCAGCTAATTAATACTATTTTCTAACTAATACTGATGCATCGGTCTAAATATGGGAAAATGCTATAGATAATGAGTAGTAAATTACTACTACTACTACTATAAATGATAATGCGGTGCTCTATGTACTGTTGCTGGCCGCTTACCTGTGACCTGGAGTTCACGCAGCTTCGACGTAGTAAACGCCCATTGTAGCTGATACGAGAGGACGGGTTCCTCGACCTCGACAGTCACCTGGCGGAGAGCCAGTGAATCCGAGAGCAGATCCTGGAGTCGCAGCGATCGAATTCCCTTGTTGTACGTCGACAGCTTGAGAGACGAGAGCGCCCTGAAAACGCGAGTGGCACGGGCGTGCAGACACCCGCACATCATAGGGGCAAGCAGACATCCCATGCCACACCAGGCGGAAACGGTAAACAAGCAGCCCATAATCGATTATGCGACTGGCAACATTCGCTGCTAACGGTGTTCGGTCCCTCTGTGTGTGAGAGCCACTGTCAAAGTGGGCGGCGGCACTGAACTCGTGAATCGAGCATCCTCGCCTGCCAGACTGACACCTACTGGTTACAATGCTCATGGGTATGCCAAGCGTATGCACGTATCTCGTGTAAAATATCTGCTATGCCCTCCTGTGTATGTGTATATATATATATATATATATATATATATTTTTACATATAGAAAATATTGTGATGATTTATTAATCAATTAGAATACGTTTGCACAATCGGCAGTGCTCGCCTTCTATATATATATATATATATATAGATATACACATATATATATATATAATATATAGATATATATAGATATACACATATATATATATATATATATATATATATATTTATATATATATATATATATATATATATATAGATATTACCATATATATGGTAATATCCCGTCTATCTTAATCTCTCAAGAGCACATCACTTTGTTGATTGTGGGCCAAAACATCCACGAACTGACGAAACACAGTGGGTTGCGCGATTGCAAGGTTAGCGATTTTTTTAAAAATGCGTTTGTTTGACAACATTAGTAACAAAACGATGGCCGTGCACACTTTAATAAGAAATATTGGGATGTAGTTGTATTAAATGTTTCAAGCTGGCTGTAAGTACACCCTGTATCATAGCTTGCAATGCCAGTTCTACGTGATCTACTTTTAGAACCTGTTGTTGTTTTCTAAAACCAGACTAAGTAAATGTGATTTTAATCAGCCATGGTCGGACTTTCCCGGGTGTCTGTGTACAAGCGTGTGACCGTCGGTTTACATCTTAGGTTGACCCCCCCCCCCCCAGGGTGATTACATCTTAGGTAATTACTTTGATGGCCAGATCAATTTTGTTGATGGATTTCGCTCAGATATTGCTTCTTTAATCGCTATTTGTACCTCCATTTGTTTCAGGTCTAACTTTTTGCTTGTGTTCGGAGATGTTGTATGTGCCTCTTTTTAACAACAAGTGATTGTGGCAGAGTGAAAAGACCAAGTACAAAGTCTAACGCGTGGCATTTTTTATGCATGGCGCTTTTTTAGTGCTTGTAAAATTGTTAGAAGCTTGAAATAATCACTGAATAAAATCAAATATTATAACATATAATCCACATAATCTAAGATGATATATATATATATATATATATATACACACTGCTGTGGGAACTGCCGGTGTGCGCATCGCCTTATGCACTCTATACGTGCTCACCTGAGGTTGCTCAGACAGCGCGAGTCGAGATGCGTGAGACTGAGATTTCGCATGTCTAGCTCACTGAGGTGTGTCAGCCCGCGGAACGAGTGCAGCGTGAGCACCTCGAGCGGGTTGGAGTCGATCCGAAGCCGCTTGAGGCGAGGCAGCTTGCGCCAGACAGCGTTCGATATCTTGTCGATGGCGTTCATGGCCAGGTTGAGCTCGCGCAGCTGATCCGCCGAGAAGGCTTTGAGCAGCGAGGTGAGGTTTTTGACGCCATTGCGCGACAGGTCGGCGACCCGGAGTACGGGCGCGTGCACCGCATAGCGGACGGCCGCTGTCGTGTTGGCGAGTTGGAGTTCGACGAGCGCCGGCTCATCGAGCGAAACTGAACGCACGTTTGTGCCCGACAGATCAAGAATGAGCAGGCCCCGGGGCAGCGAGCGGCTGGAGATATTTTCCGGCTCGGCAAACGTCAACAGCGACACGTTGAGCACCTGAAGCTGGCCAACGTAACTATCGGTGGGCTGTTTCTGCTGCTGCTGCTGATGTTGTGGCGGCTGGTGCCGCATCAATAGCGAAGGCGTTAGCGGTGGCGAGGTCGAAAACCTCACTCGCGGTGGCGCCGCTGCCGCGGCCACGACGATGTGCGCCGGAATGTGCTTGAGCAGTGTGCCGGAAACGTCAAGCGACGCTAGCGACTTCAGCCGATCGTCGACGCGATCGAAATCGAGGTCGAACTCGACGAGCGGATTGAACGATACGTTGAGCATCTGCAGAGTGGCGGGAATGGCCGCGCGCTCGAGTACGCGGAGCCGATTTCGCGACAGATCGAGGACGCGCATCGCTGGCCACAGCGGCGCGTCCGAAGTTTGGCCGTTAGCAGCAGCGGCAGCAGTTGTGGCGGCGGGCGGCGGCCGTGGAGGCGGGACCGGCTGCAGGAACATAAGCGGCGTCAGCCGCAGCAGCAGCGGCAGCAACTCTCGTCACCGGCGTGACTGTGACCGGTATCATCGCCATGAAATAGTCTCGCGCCCGAACGTCGGCCGCCGGTAGCAGCGATTCGAGGCCATTGCCTCGCAAATTGAGCACTTCGAGGGCGGGCGCCGACCGACTCAGGTTGGCCAGTGCCTCGGCGCTGAGACGATTTTTCCGAGAAATCCGCCATCGTTAGGCGTGCCAGCGGCGCGGTGGCCATTGCAATCTGCGTCAGCCGGTTTCGGGAGCCGGCCAGCTGAACGAGGCCCGGCATCTTGGCCCACACGTCGGCCGTGATGCGTTCGAGACGATTGTTCGAGAAGTCAATGATGCGGACGTCGAGTGTCGAGTTTGTGTCGTCGGCGGCCAGCGTCCTTGATCTGGTTGTTCGACACGTTCAGAAAAAGCCGCGACCCGCTCTCGGCCAGCATGTCGAGGTTGAGGTGCTGGATGAGGTTGTTGTCGAGATGCAGCCGCTGAAGCATCGGCAGTTTGTGGAACGCATGACGCTGAATCGCGCACAGCCGGTTCGACGAGAGAATCACGCTGACCAGCGACCGTAGATCGGACAGCGCGTAGGATTCGATCTCGCGAAGCGGATTGCCGATCAGGATGACCTGCTCGAGCGGCGGCACGTTGCGTAGTACGCCGCTTCGCAAATAGTGGATGCTGTTGTAGCTCAACGACAGGCGGGACAATCTTGAGTGGGCCGATATGTCGGGCACCGTGTTGAGGTCGTTGCCTTCGAGGTCGAGGATTCGAGACGGTGTCGGCAAACGGCTGCGTCTGGTACAGTCGATTGTAGTCGACCTGCAGCGATTTGAGCTTTTTCAGCGGCGCGAGCAGTTTGTGCACGTTGCGCACAGCGATGTCGCTGACGAGCGTCGACGACATCTCGAGCGCCTGCAGGTTCGTGAGGGCGGCGAACGCGGACACGTCGTAAGTAGTGGACGTTGTTGAACGAGATCTTGAGCTCTTTGAGATTGATTAGCTGCCGCATCGCCTGCTTGGTGATCACCTTGATGGCGTTGTTGGACAGGCTGAGACTGCGCAGACTCGCCGCCCACCTTGTGAAGTCGTTAGCCGCTAACCGCTCGATGAGGTTCGCCTGCAGGCTCAGCCGAAGCAGGCCCGTCGTGTCGGCCAGAGCGGCGGGAACCGCGGCCAGCTGATTGTACGACAAGTCCATCACCTGAAAAACACCATTCACTCGTTCACTATTCTCAAGTGTGTCTCACGTGTGTGT
>QVRM01004696.1:57500-179866 GCA_003439945.1 Dermanyssus gallinae | reverse complement strand
GATTACCCCTTTTTGTGCATTCAGATGACTTGTGTCCGAACTGATGACACGAAAGACATTGCAATGGTGAACCGGGACATAGGATAACGTTGAACTTCTCATCGACTATTGTCACTTCGGCCAGGGGGGTTTTGTCGAATCTTATGCGTACACGGCTTGAGGGTTTCATTACTTTCACGTTCTCTTTATTTTTCCCCAGGCCGGTAGTGGCGTACATCTCTCTGCGAACTTCTACTACCCCTTTATCCCGAAGACATTCTAATAAATCTTTCTCGGAAAATTGCGGGTTTACACCTGTGATTCGTCCCCACAACTCCAAGTTGTCGGCGACTAGACGTATAGGTAGACCACACACTACTTGCAGGGCCCTGGCATGGTCAATCTGATTAGGCTGAGCTACACGGATTGCCAGTTTACCGTGGTTGGTGATCCGTGCGTGGGCACCCGGAATAGTTTTTCTTATTTCTTCGTAAATCTTTAAAACACTTAAACCCTTTAAGGAATCTGGTGCGTCAGGGCATTCGAAAAATATCTCGAAAGCGCTGTTATCGGCGCCGCCCGGTGTGCTCTGTCCCATTGCCTTGGCCACTTTTTGTTGAGCAGCGCTGATGGCACGTTCGGCTCTTGTATTCACATATGTCCAGCCGGAGCTGTCAGTTGCACTGTTATTGTTATCAACGTTCGATTGCTCTCTGGGTGGAGGAGAATCAGCTGTCGTGGTGGGGTCTTCCCCCTCTCCACCTCGGTCGGTATCCATTAGCCCGTCCAAAATTTGTTCTCTACGGAGAGTTTGCTTAGCTGCCAGCGTAGCTTGCGCAGTTGGTCTTTGGGAACGATGACACTTCACAGAGCAGCGATGTTCGACGTCTGTCTCTGCTTTTCTACACGTAGCCCGCGGCGAGGGTGAACGCGTGCCGGCGGAACGTGGAAGTGGAGGCAACGTCGCGGGAGAGAGCGGCCGTGCACGTTCCGCGTCGTGTGGCTCTCTGTTCATAGGACTGGCCGATCGAGAACCACCACTAAAATGGAACACTTGGCCGTCCTGTTGTTGATCGGTCACGATTTTCTTTTTTTTATTCCGACACCGATGATTAGAGTCATCCGGCACAAAATCAAGTCACTAGAAGTATGCACTACCTTGAGGGCGACAATGTATAGGGATTTCAATTGTTAGCACTCACTTAAACACTTACTAAAGTCACAAATTCACGGAGCTCACACAGAACACGACCGCACTCGCCTGCACGTAGCAGACGAAAAAAATTATTATTATTATTATTATTATTATTATTATTATTATTACCATTATTTATTCAATTTTTTAGTATTTCCCTACAATTGTGGGACCCAAACGTGTACCCGCGTAGGCTCACCCCCCCCTTCTCAATCCATAGAGCCGATGATAGCGGCGGCGTTTCCCCTACACACTGCGAGCGAGAGTTGCTGACGCAGAAACTCGCCCTCGCGCTGGTCACCCGTGTTAGCACTAATTTTGACACCTAGGTCTTTGAGGAGGATACTTGTGCTCTTGCTGATCGGGCCCATCGTTTCCATGGCGACGGGTACGAAGTGATATCTCCTCCCCAAATCAGAGTATTTGCGTTTCTTTGCGATCTCGGCATGTTCAGCAACCCACCCTGACCTGATGGCGCTGTGCATCAGGTATGACGGAGCCACTGTAAATGATACCGTGGCATCCCATACCAGGCATTTGCCGTTGGACCATGGCGGGATGGTGACGCCGTCTGGTCTTTTGTCGTCTTCGAAGCCCAACCTGGGCTCCAGGGTGCTTGGTATGCCGGCTCTACGAAGAGCCTTCTTCAGGATCGCGTTGATTTCCGCGTGTCTGGAAGCCCTACCAGGGCTTTTAGTGCAGCTCAAAGGGTGCAGTCCGTCCTCATCCACTGTTTTTCCACACGCCTTACACTCGTATGGCTCACATATGGGAGCGCCTATTCTCAGAGCGGCCACCATGCGGAAGGAGGTGTTGTCCAGCATGGTGCCCAGCTGTGATGAAGGAAGTGCTCTTAGGAAGCCACTGCTGAAAGTGTCACGGGCAGCTATGAATACCGCTCTCTCTGTCGGGGATTGGATGTCATCTAAGATCTTGCGAGCGGTCGTTTGACACTTGTAGCTGTCAAGCATGTGCTGTGTAGGGTGTTGCTCTCACGGGCCAGGGCCTATCGCTTGCCTAGCTGCCAGCTCAGCTTCGTCCCTCCTTCCGCGCAGCACAGAATGAACATCCGGTTCTAACAACCGGTTATTATTATTCAATCCGGTTATTATTATTATTATTATTATTATTATTATTATTATTATTATTATTATTATTATTATTATTATTATTATTATTATTATTATTATATTATTATTATTATTATTATTATTATTATTATTATTATTATTATTATTATTTTGTTTTTTAGTAATAGATTATTTATTCAATATTTCGGTGTTTCCCTACAATTGTGGGATCTAAACGTGTACCCGCCTAGGCTCACCCCCGTTCCTCAATCCATGGAGCCGATGACAGCGGCGGCGTTTCCCCTACACACTGCGAGTGAGAGTTGCTGACGTAGAAACTCACCCTCGCGCTGGTCATCCGTAATATTATTATTATTATTATTACTATTATTATTATTATTATTATTATTATTATTATTATTATTATTATTATTATTATTATTATTATTATTATTATTATTATTATTAGTACTAGCAAGGTTCTGTTTGTTACTTATTGAACATTTCTTAAAAAATAAACTGCGAGAGGAAACTCCGCAGTACTTTCTCTTAACCATAATTGAATCGTCGCGCACGTTTTCCTAAATTCCAAGCACATAAGCCGTTGCATTGTATTGCCTAGTATACACTCAAAAACAAATGCTCTTCAATCTGCAAGAAAGCTTCTTGCAAGAAGCTTCGCATTTATTTAATACCGTCACTAAAGTCCTTGGTAAAATAGTGACTGGCTATCACCAGAAGCAGCATTCAATTGTCACCAAATGTAAATTAATGAGTTAAGACCACTGGGTTGCTCGTCACTTGTGCGGATGTATGCTTCATAATTGATTGATTGATTTATTATTCGCTTGGCATGCATACCTAAATACACATGTCACCCTTTTTTATCAGGGGCGCTTAGAGCGGCAGCATATATGTTACCTATGTATCTGAATAATCAATGTACACTTCCATACCTACTGAGTATTTGCTTTCCATTGGGACAGCCTCTTCTTTGTAATATCGACCAGGTCTTTTCTAACGTTTGGTCCTAGAGCTAGGGCATCCGACAGCCCTATATCTCTGCTTCCCCCTAGGGCTGTACATTCTTTAACAATATGCTCAATTGACTCATTCCCTAGCCCACATGCTCGACATTCTGTACTTTGTCCCTCCATATATTTAGCTCTTTGTATCCTTGTATCCAACATCCCTGCCCTGGCATCTGCCAATAGCCCGCTCGCTCTTGAATTATCGTATACCCATTCTACCCCGCCCCTTTCCGTCTTTTCCTTTCCATATATACTTGCCAAACTCGATCTGGAACCCATCGCCAATTTCCATTTGCCTGTATATGACTTGTTCACCCTCAATTTCACCATCTTCTCCGATATTCCCGCTCTGGCCCATTGCTGACTATTGTACCCAATCTCCCTAGCTGCAAATTCTACTCTGCGATCCCACTTCGTTTTCATCTTTAGTGCCGTCTTTACCAGCTGCATCTGTTTAACCCATCTTTTATTTGTGAGACTTTTAATCCTAACACTAATTCTTAGCTTACTTTGTACTTCCCTTTGTATAAATTTTGACATTCCTCCTTCGCCCTCAAGAAATTTCCTAGCGCAATTAAAACGGCAACCTAATGCAAATCTTATCACTTCTCTTTGTATTGTTTCTAACTTCTTTCCTAACCCCGCGCTGTGGACCAGAAAGGCATTAGCAAAGGTCAATCCTGGCACATACATGGCCTTCCATATATTCCTTGTTACTATATATTTGTTAAACCCCCAGAGGCCCTTACACCTTACTGCATTTCTTCCTCTTTCAGCTTTCTTCCTCCGTAATATCTCTTCTTTTTCTAGATGATTCCCCCCTGTAGTCATTGTCACCCCAAGATACTTGTACTCACTTTTATACTCCAATTCCTTCCCCTGTACTACAAGCTTTCTTTCCTCCCTAATTCCGTTAAATACTAAAATTGCGCTCTTTTTTCATTAAACACCATGTCTAGTTCCTCCGCTGCTTCCCCACATGCATTCAACATTTGTTGAACTTCGCTAGTGCCCCGCCCTAACACTACCATATCATCAGCAAACAGCAGCACAGGTGTCTTGATATATACACCTTTTTCCCCTATCTGCCACCCTAAACCCGTTTTATTAATCCTTCGCGCTATTCTCTCTATATACATAAAAAAAATAACCGATGACAACGGACAGCCTTGCCTGACCCCCTTAGCGACTATGAACTCTCTAGATTGTTCGGCTGCTATTATATAATAATAATAGGATCTGCCCTATCTATCCCTATGTTGCCGGTATGAAGCGTTTGATGTCCAATCCTAAATTGGTCATAGGAAAACTCAAGTTAGAAGACTACGAGAGGCCAGGCAGCAAAACGAGCGCCAAAAGGAGGCACGAAATACCGTACGTATTCCTCGCACGTTAGGCCGCCATGTCTCGTAGCAAGGAAACGAGTTTACGGCCACTTCCGAACGACCCTAAGTGCACATAATACAATCTCGAGAATCCCGCCGACATAGCGACACAGCACACGCGGTAAAGCAGAAGCCGCACTGAAGAGATAAATGGGGTGTGTACTTCACCGTATGGCTTTACGAGGACTTTCGACAAACAAAGCGTCCGAACTGAGCTGCGACAGCATCTCCAGCAGACAGATGCATTAGCGCGTTCCCTAACAGACGGAAACCTGCCCGAAGCTGCGTAAAGACAGTGCATCAATTTTTTTACGTTTAAACGGCAAAGGACCGCCAACCGAACTTACATACTAGCAGAGTATTGTCAAAAAATGAGCTGTGCATATAACTGTCAACGTAAGCTTTCTTGAGGGCCGGCCGCTTGATGACCTTCAACCTAATCACTTTAAACAGGTTGCCCAGGGCGACAACCTCAATCATTTATAGTTTGTAGCAGAAAAGTGGCGAAGAACGGAGCTTCTGTTATTGCTGTATCAAGCCGCTCGGTCTACACTTAAATGACTAATTGCTGAGAGCAAGGCAAGGATGTAGAGGAAATTCGTGTGGAAATAGAGATGGACACACGGCACATACTATAACGCGTGTTAGCGGGCACGCTACGCAAATCCACACAATGGATCTCGTTAGAGGTGCCACAGGAAATTGTAGCTTCCAATTATAGTAAGGGTCTGTCAATAAGGGCGAATTAACGACAACAAAAGCTGAATCGATTATAAGACATTGTCACTGGATACGATGAGTGCCAGCATTCGGGGCCGAAGGGGACCAAACAACAATTGACCAGATTTGAATATGCTACACTTCCAGCAGGCGTCAGCAGTTATGTATAGGGGAAATCAACCTAGAGACAAATACGCGAAACACGGAAATAATGCATTTTTAGACATATAAACAGGTTACCAAAACGTCTAAATCAGTAGTCCTAGCTAGTTGGTCAGTATAAGGAGAAAGCAGTGATCTACTCAGAGTTGTACCTAGCGCCAAGTATAAAGCTGTAGACAGAATGCAATAGACCTATCGTAGCACATTTCACAGTGTTGTGGTACTGTGAATTTCTACAAATCAGTCGATATGTGCCAATGTCTTTCCAGTGCTTACATATGCTGCGCTTTGACAGTCAAACCCTTCAACAGTTCGATTGAAAATAATCCGCTGTTCTTATCGTTAAAGGGGATTTAAAAAATTGTGAAGGTTTGACCGTCACAATTCGCAGATTGCGTAAAACGTTTGGAAGGCAAAATGCTCCAATTCCATCAATTGTGAAGTCTCAGGCCGTTTCAAAGAGAACGCGAGTCTCTAACGTCAATATGGCATCGTGCTTAAAAATATAACTTTCAAGAGACACTATGCAGCGTATTCTCAGAAACGGTTCTTGACTTTGTGTCTGCAAAATCCAGCTGACTCAGCACCCGTGCTTACTATGCACATCTCGTACCTTCGCACGTTCGGTAACTGATCATAATCATAACTGAACAGTGAGATTGAGACAGAAACAAACTCTGCTTCGGAATAAATGAATTGGATCAGGACCATTTGCATGTCAGTGAATTTGTAACAAGCAAAACTGTCGCATATGAAGTGACGCAAACGCACATGAGCTTCATAATAGACAAAATCTTCCCAAGCCTGTCACTGTTTGGTGCAGAGCTTGAGTTAGAGATCATGGACCAATTTTTTTCGAATGCGTTGACGGAGACGCATAAACAGTCAACGGTGAGCGGGCCCGGGACACGACAACGCTTTTTTTCTGTTTTCAGTAACATAGCATGGATTTCAATGACATGTGGACGGTGCCACTTACCACACATCACATGAAATAACCGCATTGTTCTCTGGTCGTATGATATGGCGCTTGCGCGACCATAATGGCTCGTCTAGATGGCGCCATATAACGTCTATGGTTCTATTTATCTGGGTTATTTATAAGAAATCAGAAGCTCATGTTGACAAACGTACGGCCAGCCAAGTTTTGAAGGATGAGATTGGTCGCTCGTACCCCTGAGATGCAGCCACAATTGAGCCGGCCGTGATCGAAACGTTTGTTAAACTAATTCCAACGTGCCGGCAAGGCCCGCGGAGGAGGGCATTTTGCAGATGTGTTCGTTGTTGTTGGTGTTGTTGTTGTTGCTGCTGTTGTAGAAATAGTTGTTGTTTTTGTTGTCGTTGTTGTTGTTGTCGTTGTTGTTGCTGTTGTAGTAGTTGTTGTTGTTTTTGTTGTTGTTGTTGTTGTTGTTATTTTTCGTGCTGCTTTTTCGAGACTTTCTGGCGCACAGTCGCTGCTGATTTCCGACACCACAACGGCCACAATTCACTACCAGCCTCGACCGTCTCCAGTGTGCCGGAGGCTTGTCGGTCCTTTTGCGGCTGCTGCTGGTGTTGTTGCCACCACCACTGCCGCTGAGGGCTATTTCCGACGCCTCCGACGACGACAAGGGCGACGACGCCCGCCAACCCACCCGTCCGTTGTCGGCGAAACCTTCTCTAGCCGAAAAATGCCCGGCGCGCTTTTTCAATGTGCGCAATTTCCTTTCCTGGAAAGCGAATCCAATGCGATTCTCCGCGTAACGCCATCCGCTATCGACCAGCACCACAAACACGGGGGCGGCGACCTGCTAAGTTAGGATGCTTTCGAGCCTTCGAGCAGCCAGGCCATGCGGCGCACGGTTATGCCATAGCTCTATCGAGACAGTACTGTTGCGCTGGCTTTTGCTATCCACTTACTCGCTGGCCGTGGCCGTGTATGTGATCAGTAAAATCAGCAATAAACAGAAATAGTAAAAACAAGGATAACTACACAACTGATTTGTGTCGTTGTTGTTGTTGTTACTGCTGCCATGGCTGTTGTTGTTGTTGTTATTATTATGTCTGCTACTATTGCGGCTAAAGTCGGTGTTGTGACTCTTGTTCTTTTTGCATTTGTTGTTGTTATTGTTCTCGTGGATGTTGTTGTTGTCATTGTTGCTCTCGTGGATGTTGTTGTTTTTGTTGTTGTGGCTGCTGCTGCCGGTTATCCTTTCCCTTACTTTGCTATCCATCGTTCGAGCAATCCGAGAGAGCACAATGCGACCCAATGCCGAGAAGCTGTAAGCCCCCCATTATTTTCATACTGTTATCAAGCCCGACGTGCCGAGCACAATAACTAGGAAGCGGGAAGAAAGAACGTCGAGCGGATGCTGTGGGCGTCCCCGTACACGGTCGATGTCGGCGCACGCAGGCTAGAACCATCCTGATCTTGTTGGTCCCGAAACATCCTTCTGTCCTGACGGGCTGGCTCGCACGTAACTTTCTGGCTCTCTCGCGTATACAACACACCGTTGCTGCTGCTGCTATAAACGAAACAAAACTCGCTGCGATGCTGTTTGGCGCTG
This sequence comes from Dermanyssus gallinae, assembly GCA_003439945.1. Lineage (NCBI taxonomy): Eukaryota > Metazoa > Arthropoda > Arachnida > Mesostigmata > Dermanyssidae > Dermanyssus > Dermanyssus gallinae. The sequence continues at coordinate 171,778 of QVRM01004696.1, read as the reverse complement.
CTGGCAAGAGCTACAATTCTCATCCTCTACTCGACTGCGATACGTGAAAATGGCATCGGTCGGAGTTCTATTTCGACATGACTGACGCGTGAAATCGGCATGCGGGGATTAAGCGTGTTTACCGTTTGCGAATGCCCTGGCCATTGACGGCCATTGCTCGGTGCCGTTGTAGAAAAAGTGATAGACGGTGGTAGCTCTGCTGATTAGGGTTCAAGCGGCCAAACTCTAGTTCTAGGCACGGCGCGCTCAATTAGATCACAGTGAAATTCTAGTTGACATTGATTGGAAAATCGTTTCGTTGTGACACGATATTATTACATTTCATATTTATTCACCATATAACGTCTTTCACTACTGCATGCATCGTATACATATAAATACATCACTTTAACAACTATACGAACAGTGAGTCAAGACTATCACCGGGTAACCTGCATATGTATACTTATATATACATTCCAAGACATCACATATAACAAAAAAGTATATAAGCTAGGCCCCACACTGACGGGCTAATTCATTTAAAGATTGCATTCTGCGACATTATATATTCGGCAGATGTCATCGCAGCGGCGGCATACACAAGTGTCACATGGTTCATGGAATTCAGCCCGTTGACATAAAATTTGATGAAAACCGTGCACTGCAAGTCGTGTTTACACATGCCTGTTGCTACGCTCTCTGACCTCTTCCACTCCGCATTTTTCGTCGCTTCGGTATTGAAGAATTCCTGGTCGAGTTCGGAAAATTTCGTCTTTCATTTTCCAATGCAGTCGTTGAAGGCTGTGTTGCGAGAGAGGTTATAACGGCGCCTTAGGTCTTCTATGAAGCGTGTTGAATGAATCTTCTATGAAAAGTGTCGAATGAATTTCGCCTCCCATTTTCTAATGCAGTCGTTGAAGGCTGTGGCGCGAGGGAGGTTACAACGGTGTCTTAGGTCTCTTCTATGAAAAGTGTTGATGAAAGTTGTGAAACGATATGCAAGTAGTTAGGAAGCAGAGTATGGGTAGGTCGCATAGGGTCGAAAACAAGCAAAATGTTCAACTTGCGGATATGAAAGCGGATTTAGATATTTATCGAGTGAGTATTGCCTTACTTTAGTTTTGCGATTCGTGAGTTTATTCCAGATAAAGCTCCTAAAATGACGCTGATAACATGACGAGCCATTTTGTCACATCGTACTACTTGAAACGACTTAATCTGCTAGTCGAGTAAATTAGTGTTTCTAATTCTTCTGAGACAGACCTAAAAAAAGTTGCAGATGTAAGAATTAGATGTGAAGCGTACGCAGTGAAGTTGAATGATACTCTCAGCGCTCGTAAAAAAAAAAGTTTTCACGTCTGCCCTTGCTGGCTGAAGATAAAGAGAGACAGTTACGACGGCGCTCATGTGCCATTATCGTGCGCTCGAAGACTCTGATTTTTGTCGACGTCAAGAATACCTATCACTGCAACCCGTCCGCTTGATGCACTTACTGGCGACATATATCCCAAGAAATGTCAATGGCGTGACGCCGTAACATTGTCTCAAGATAATCTGATGGATTCTGTCGACCGAAAACGCCTAATTGCATTCGTCTCGGCCGATCCAAGTCGATCGGTCTTCAATTACGTGGTCTTCGATTACTACTAGCTGGCTGACCGTAATGATCAACCTTGACGTTGTTAGTGAACAGAAGAACGAAGAAGTCTCGTAAAACATAGCCCGGACGTGACTCACGACGCAACAGCCTCACAAAAGCCTCAGAATACGCCCAACAGATTTGCGGAGCGCAACGACGAAACCACGATAGCAGCTGAGACACAAATATGGCCTGGTCAAACGAACCTGTAATTATACAATATACATGAACAAACGAGCGAACAGAAGTGAGACATCGCTACTCGAGCTACTGCCTCGGCATGGACCAAGCACGTGTCAGCTCGGCGCACAAAACTTCCAATTCCGAATGACTGACTCTTGGTGACTGCCATAACGGGTGGACTTTGAACTAAACTAGAAATCATGACTTGACATCATGTCAATCATGACAACTAGAAATCTCATCACCGAGGTAAACAGCAGCAGCTCTTACCCGGCGATAAAAAAATGCGGGCGGCCTATAGGGCGACTTGAAAAGTGCGTTGGAGGGTTCAAGAAAATGATCAGTGAAAGCGATACTTACTCGACGTAATATTTTGTTGTTGCGAGTACAACAAGTCACAAAAACTTTACAAACGTCACACTCTTCGTGCACTCTTCGTGTTTCGAATATGGTAAGCGCGAGTGGGTAGTTTGAGTAGAAATTTTGCGCCATTTTATATTTAAGCGCTCTTCACTGGGGATACATGAAGCTGTCAGGCATAGATTGTCCGCCTGGACAGCAAACTCACCATTAGGGAGTGACACACAAAGGCCTTAAATATTCGACTTTTTGAATAACTCGAACTTTGAATCTGATATCTTATTAAACGGAAAGCAAGGGCAAATATATTGCCTGCTAGAGAACGGAAAAATATTTTGTGTTTGCTAGAGCGACGATCTTCCATAACCAGCCAAAGAAGTTGTATACATTCAGCGAGTTTTCACGTTGTTTAGTATTGAAGACGTCTCACTAAGAGCTCATTGGCCAGGAACAGCAGGAACATTGACACTACCAGAAAAAAAACAACAACAACAACAACAACAAGAGCAACAACAGCCGGTATTCGATAACTCGCGCTGCATCCGCAGCTTATTCGAAAGATAGACGTCGGACCGTTAAGCTTTGAAAAAGCAAGACGCACAGCCCAAAATGGGTGGTCAGACAACTCAATTTGCATCACACGAGTACGGCGGGCAAATGCTTGCATATAGCTAGCCAGCCAGCCAGCCATCCAGCCAAATGCACACAATGGAAATGCGTGGGTAAACCTTTCACCACTGCAGCCAATTTGTTGACGGCGGTCACATTCCGAGGGCAGGCGCAGCAGAAAAAGCGTCCACTGAGCTCTTTCAGCGAGTGGCACGTGGCCTGTTGCGGCTGCGGTTGACGAACCAGTCCGACAAAGAGTCTCCAGAGCGGCACGGTACAACACCCTCGGGCGGTGTCCCTGCTAACGCACTGCTAAGTACTGCATACGCTTGCCAAAAAGTTGATTTTGTTTCCTTTCGTGTACCGCTTTGTCCTCTCGGTGTGACCACCGGTGTACCTCGCCTTCATCCTACTTTATATACTTATATATATATATATATATATATATGTTCGAGAAAAACGCATGGTTTGATATCTTCGGACGCAACGTGCCGCCAGACGTGTGTAGACGTGCTACGTCATGGGAGGTGAGCCCAGAGCGTCTTGTGGGCACGAGCTTCTGAGTGCACTGTCTAAAGCAGGCAGAGTGCTTTCGGAAATGGTGCTTTCAGGACCAGTTTAGCGAACCTGCGATTCCTACTAGTACCCCAAAAACAAAGGGGGGCGGACAAAAAACATAATGTGGTGGGTCAGAGCAGACCAGACGGCCCCGTCGCTAGTGGAAAATCGGCAGGCACGCGCTAGTAGGTCTTGTGTGTGGAAGGGCAGGTCGCTCGTCTAAGGTTCTAGTCTCTCAGAAACAGATGGCCACCGCCCAGCGACGAAGTTTCAACGGCCGCTTGGTGTAGACCGATACCGGCCGATTTAATTTATCTTATAAATCGATTTGAAACTGACATGCGTCCCCAAAGAGGAGATCGCCTTAATAGAAACAACGAGTGTGCACACCACCGTTCACGCTCGAGGCAAACCGGTCGGCTTGAGCAAGCGGTATACATACGAGTATATACATACACTGTACGCGTAGAACGCTTGCGTGGCGCCGTTAAACACCGGCGCTGCGGCACTGTTGGCGGCTGAAAGACGCCAAAGAAAGGCAACTTTGTATTACCAGTTATAGAAGTGGGAGTCATGGAGGGGTTGACGTTATTCACCTCCGTCCTATATATTTTACACTGTCTACGCTCGTATAGGGATGGTATTCGAGAAGGGTGTGAGACCAAAATATACAAAATCACTTGGTCAATTGGCAGAATAATGAAAGACCGTCTTCTTGGCCACCGTAGCCGATGTTTCTTCGCTGCAATTTACAGTCTATCATAAAAAAATGCACATTGGCATACACTCGTATGTTAGGACGATGTCATCAAGTTTTTTGTTTGTAATTTTAGAATTTACTATAACTTGAAGGTTTCCTTTCACAAACCCAAACAGAGCACGTCAGATGTGACTCTCAGTCAGCCCGACTAGTTGAGGTATATCTAAATCGCTCAGTTACGTAACTAGAAGTGTTTCTATGTATTTGTCTCTCATACGAATGGTCAGTTGGTTCGCGTCTACTTGGTCAGCAGCTATATTCATATTTTCCGTTTAGTGCCATGTTTTTTTTATTATTCATCTTAATCGTCGTGTACCAAACATAAATTTTCCAAGTATCACATAGTACTTTTGTAGTGCAGCTTTTTTTTAAAATCTTAGCCACAGTTTTACCGAGGACTGTAGCTACCTCTCGTTTGACTGCGTGCAGATCCCATTTGTTTAATATCTTAGCCACTTCGTTTCCGTTAATTCTTACATAAGAGGGTACCAACTGTAGCTCTACCGATTGTCCCAAATTGCTTATGCAATATTGTACAATGGATTCTACTGGAAATAAAGCCAGTCCTGATGGATCAACAATCCTACATCTGCCAGCCCGGATGCTTGAGATGGCGGCACATGAAGCACCGATGCTTGCGACTCATTTTCCCGATAGATTTTTCATTTGCTGCCGTATTTCTTCAAATATAGCCACCAGCTGGGCCAAAGTTGAACCGCTACAGTTGATGACTTGCCTTTTTTATGGAGCAGGGTTAATTACTCTTACGTACTATTACTGCGAGTAGGGAAAGGGAAGATTCCCACTTCCCATCTCGAGTAGTGTGGGACTCGACCCCAGCGGATGGATGTTAGCCCGCTGAGATTCATACCCACTAAGCGCGCCTCCTCTTTTAAGGTTCACTCTCTGAAGGCCCAGATCTTCATAGAATAGTTCTATGGGCCACATTAATGATGTGCCTGCTTGTCTTCATGTTATCATTGACATGAAATCTGCCGGCTCCTTTCACCGACCCGTCCTCGAAGTAGATCTGTGCGTCATTTACTAATATTTTTCCCAAGAAAACCTTACTTCTAGCTCGTAGTTCACACTCGTGGTGATCTTGTTCTGATAATATACCTTGTAGCCAAGTCGACAGGCTTTTAATCATCGATACGTAAACTACATGATAACATGTGTATGCATTTCAGTAAGCATATTTCTGCACTCTGACAACACATATTTAGTACACATAATGAAGAAAAGTTCTAATGCTAAATACCACACGGAGAAACACCAGAGTTAGTAACACAGTGGCTTTATCAATCGAATCATTACGCAGGCTATTTTTGATCGCAAGCTTGTGTTTTCTAGCTTCATGTCAGTGTCAGGGTTAATTCCTTAAGACATTCGGAACGTATCTCCCGGTATCAAGTGGTGACTTTAATTGTTTTATTGTTGATACCACCGGGGTCGTTGCACAGACAGTTCAGTAATACCAATGTGATTCTTCCTGTGTCGGACGTGACAGCTATCTTTACTATAGTGTCAAACATCTCAATTCAGCATATGTTGCAATGACGTTCCAGTTGATCGGCAGACCGCAAACAGCGGACAGTTCAGTCGGTTTTCTGCGTTTGAACTAATTTAATTCCAGGCTTTGCCTACTGGCGTATTAACTTCCAGACTTTGATGAATTTTTTAAGCCTTATTTGGGGAGCAGCAAAATAAGAGCGTATCCCTTACAGTGCTGACGTCAGCAGCGGATAACAAGCCATCCCTCATGAATCTCTTCTTAAAACACCTAACCTCACTCAGTGTGTCTGTAAGTTCTATATCCGGTGGAGAGACTTATGAACGCACCCAGACTTGCTTGGTAGCCATTTCGTAGGATTCTCTAGTGGCACTACTGACTTCAGTACCGGCAGAGAGGCATTCTGTAACATTCTGTAATACTCGTATTCGGTATCTCCTCCAGTAAGTGACGTGAGTCTGTCTCTACGTCTTGCCATTATCTACCCTTCAATCATATACTTCATTTATTATTTAATGTTATGGTTACAGGGAAAATTTCTACCTTTCAATATACATAGCACCGAACATCTGGAAAATGTGGCGCTGTTCTCAACATCCACAATATGTTAAGGGTTACCGAAACGCTAATATCGACATGACGCCTCCCGACTGTCAAATGTTGTGTGCCAGCGGTGAAAGCGATCCGAGTCGGGATCGAATCGCCATTGTAACCGACAGCATTTTAACGGTCAATGCCGCCACCTTTGAACGACAACTAAAGCCAGCTGAGTGGGCGAGACCAACGCCCGTTGGTTAGTGTGTACGTTCCACTCAAACACATTGTGTTTGTTACCAAAAGATCGATTTCACCAGTCTTCGGGTTCTCAAATTAAGTCAGTGGCCTAAGCTACCGAGTAACGTTAACTAACCGCTAAACGTACTATCGGACCAGCAGAAGCGAGCGCCCATGATTGCTAAAGTGTCCCCTCAAGAAGCTCAGATAATTTTAAGCCAAGGAACTGTGCCTTGGTTGCACTCGGCGCCGAGCCAATGAAATGGTCTCCGTACCCAACTGTTCCTTAGGCCACAGTTTTGATCATAAAGCCAGGTACAGTCCTTAGTACGTACGGGTTGCAGACGTCGGCAACAACCATAACAGATTGGTCAGCGTAACAGAAACACTAACCCGCAAATAAACTGAACTCGATTTAGACCTGAGCATGAGTACCAGAATATTTTCCTGGTTAATATATTTTTAAATTTATCTTTGATCTTTCCTAGATATACCCTCGATAATGGCAAACACAGATAAACGCTAGACTTGGAATTTGCAATAGGAGAAATAACTAAGAATCGGATAACCAAGTGGAAAATCTACGAGAAGCAAGACATCCTATCTGAACATCTCTATATAACCTTTTCCGTCATTTTAGCACTATTCCAGCTCTTTCTACCCATACAGCGGCAAGGTTTGCAGAGTCTAAATTAAAAAAAAATCCGAAGATAGTTATTTGCCCCGTAAAATAGCCAGATTGTCGAAAAGCGAAGAACCTGGCACCGCTTGTGAGGAGTATGAACCTGCCACGGAGCAAGAAACACTTTAAACGTGATTTATCTATGAGACGGCTAGAGAGTAGAAGGGCTTCATATGGTGAAATTAATAGTAGCAGGGTAGAGTACCCATTGTGCGAGGAGATCGAATAAAGCTCCTGGAACAAAAAGTTCAGAATCGAGCGTGACAAAATGCACCATGCACCTTTTATATAACTACCCAAAGGGCATTCCAACGCATGATTAATAGCATGCTTGCCAGTGGGAATTATCCCAGGCCCTGGAAAACAGCACGTCTGAATTCTTATATGAAAATTTGATAAACCGCAAAGAAACCCCTCGGTGCACCATACCATAAGTACGTTTTCCCATCCAAAGCAGCTGAGCACATTATCAATAGACGATTGAGAACGCAGCTAAAACGCACGGTTTCTACGCCCGACATTTCACACGCTTGGTCATCAGCGAAGTGCTAAACGTGGCTGAAGCACAGAGAAGTGCACCAAGAGCAAACCGGTTGTATTGTCTGGCCATCCTCTCAAAAGTCAGAAACGGGTTTAAGGTGCTTTTGAGGGGCAATGAAAAGCATTTGTGGACAAATGTGTATCCCTCTATTTACAGCATATCCTAACATCGTACCTTAATGTTATATCATCTCCCTCGAAGACGTGAACATCAAGTAACACCTAAACCCCATGGTTAAATACCTGGGCGTGACACTCAACGAGGTTCTCACAAGAACACGCTCATGTGAACTATGCAGTAAAAAGACTGCTTAAGTCTCAACAGAACGGTGAGAAATTCTCTGGAGAACCAGAGGAGCAACCAGTTCTCGCCCCCGTTTGCCCTAGCATCGGTAGAAGATGCTAGGGCAACACAATGCTATATGCCGCAACCATATGGAAGCGCACGACTACCAGAGCAATGGCTCGCCACCTCCTCTACCAGGCAGATCTACGGCGCTCAGCATTGGACAGTCAAGTCGCACGGTGTCCACAGCAGTCATAGAAGTATTTGTAGACAGATTCCCTTTGGCTCAAGTATCAGCTTCGAGATACCCTCAATAAATCCCTGGACGAAGGACTAATAATCAGCAGAATAGACGCCCTAAACAAGTAGAACTAGAAATGGGAAGCAATTTAGCCACTCAACTCTGGATACTGGACGAACTCAATACTTTTCGATACATTGAAAAGTTGTATAGCCTATGATTGACGTGTAGCCAGTCTCACAACAGGGCGACTGTAGGTAGGTCCCTCCTGGGACCAGTCTTTCTTTACCTGCGCACACGCGTATTTTGTGAATCAAGGAGCTCTATTCTATTTTTATTCTTAAATAGATTATTTTACGTAGCCTATACATGAATAGATTTGCAGAGGCGCTCCTCAGAACAGTAAGGTCTAGTCTATGGTACGAAGATTCGCAGATTTGCCCCGGAAGCGAGAAAAGGGACAACGAAGATAACTGGACTTTAGTGGGTTTGTGAGCCCCACACTACGGCAGAACTTACAACAACGCCCGGCGTGCATTATGCATTTTATTAGTATATCTCTCTAAAACAATACACGCTTTTAAAATGAAGTCCACCAATTAGTATGAGCAGAACTTATCTTCTGACATGGTTCAACGTAAGTCAATCGTACGAACCTGAACGGACGCTGCCCACGGCGTTCTGCTATGAAAAAGACAGATTATGCTGTGCCTGTAACAACGCCCTGTGCTCGGCGCGTCAACGCTAGGGGGCATTTGATTGCAATGCTAGACCCATTAAGGTAGTAAGGCAGCCAGGCAGCCATCCATCGCTTACGCTCTGAGATATTGGAGTTACGCGATGCAAGCACATTCGTGTTTCTGCCTCTGCAATAGTCCCCCATTATCATATTTACACTTCACTCATACACAGCACTCGTACAGTGCACGCACAGCATGGCAGTGTAGACGAGTACGGGCGTCAAGAGCGGGGCGAATTGAACAACAACAGCGTAATTAATGTCAATGCGGGCGGAAAGCTACAACATTGCCCTCGAGCGTCCGACAGTCCCTCACAGGAACGAACGCGACGATCAGCTTTGCAACGCGGCAACATTTCGCCGTCGCGTGCATAATTGGCGTGCTAGTCATCATCATAATGATGATTACAATTACTACTACTACTATTACTACTACTACTACAGCTACGTTTTACACGTACGAGTACAACTTGAGTGACGGACGTCCCCGAAGCAATAATAGCTGTTAAATCATCTCGCTCTTGGTGCTCGCTGCTGAGGAATCGAGAATAACCGATAATGTCACGCTTAACGCGAGCGTCTTCTTAGCCATAACAGCTTCTGTAGTGGCGCTAGAAGAAGATGAAGACGAAGAATATTCTATACGTCCGTTACGATGACGCTGACGTTGGAGCTGCTGGAGCTTCTGCTGCTGCCGCCGCTGCTACTGCCGCTGCCTTGCCACCCGAGAGCCACCACCGGTCGAGTGTAATCAAGGCTCTCCGTTGTTAGCTCTCCGTGGTCTCGGCCCTATTCATCGCGACGCATCGCAACATTGGTGGAATTAACATACCGTAGTGGCTGCCCTGCGCCTAGAGTGCCGAACGATGTGGGTGACGATGCGTCGAGACCGCGTCGCGTCTTAGGGGAACTAAGGGCCTGCTGCTACTGTTCGAAGCATTCTGTTGTTGTTGCTGTTGCGATCGTTGTTGTTGTTGTTGTTGTTGTTGCGGTCGTTGTTGTTGCTGTTGTTGTTGTGCTCAGGAATTGTGGCGTAGGCATTCATCGTAGGCAAGTAGCCGGTCGGGAGACAATTGCTGCCGAGGCAAAACGCTGAGTAGCGCGGCCCAATTACCTGCGTCGTTTGAGTCGCTGCCAGTCTGCAGGGCTGCCTACGTTCGGCCTGGATTGGCCTACGAGGGCTCGTTGGCGCGTCGTTCGTTCGCTGTTGATTGCCTGTGCTAATCGAAGACGGAGTCGCAAAGCCCGCCCGCAATAAAAACACACAGAGAGGGAGAGAAAAGGGAAAGGTGTGGAACAGGGAGCAGGGAGCAAAGCTGATAGAGGGGACGAAGGAAAGAGGGGGTACACACGCAAAGCCTTACACAGTCAGAAGGAGAGAGACATAGATATACAGGTAGATAGAGAGGGGGGAGAAGGAGCTCAACATAGAGCCATGTTGTCAGCGTTATGCAGTTCAATTCATTCGCTCCGTTGATTCGATGTTGCCGAAGAGCACTTAGTTTTACTGTCTGTCTGTCTACATGTCTGCCACTATAGCTGCCAAATTTTAGATTGCACCGGGCCAACACGACATAGTTTCCAGTCGTCATCGATCAATTGCCGTATTGTAACGTATTGCATAAGAAGAAACGACTCAATGATGATCTTCTTTGTTTTTCTCTCGAGATAGCAGTCTTCAATAATAAGATTGACGATTGAGTTAGTTCGTCCGTTGGGCCAACGGTTTAGCCAACGGACGAGCGTTTGAGCGAAATGTGGTGTACAGGGTGTACATGTATGTGTCCGCCAAACGCAGAATATTCAGGGACAACATCAACTCTTCCTGAGGCGAGCTGAGCTGGCAGCGTTTCCTATTTGTTTGTAAAACCTTTAACCCATATCTGAGAAAAATGCACCGAAGAGCGCCGCATGTTTTGCGCTGGAATTGAACGCGCAAGGGTTTAAGTGTCAAAGTCGCAGGCCATCTCCGACCACGCCATCCCATCGTCGATGGGACTTTCGCATCCTGTACGTGTTTCGATTTACAGTCGTTTAGCATTTTATGACCCAGTCTCACAAGTTTTCATTTTTTTCGTTGTTGTCGTTGAGATGCGTCATCGTCGCTGAATCTGGCATCTTCGGTCCGGCAACAACTTGGTTGCATCGAATGGGCACTCCAGACTCCAGTTGTTATGGCTAAAAATCGATTTCGAATAGCGTAAAAGGTTACCTCACTCTCGTTCACTATTCACGTAGCCTGCCCGTAGGCTTCCACTGATAATAGCGGAAATTGATTTAATGATCGGTAAAGTATGCTTGCATTTTACACGTGCTGAACGAGTTGAGTGCTCAGCTGCTAGACATGCAACGCCCATACGTCTGAAAGGACGGTGTCTTGTTGTGTATACTGCCTAACATTCATACTGCGGTTTTATATATGCATATCTCGTATTATAGGTCCGATCATTATGAAACTCTTGTAACCTTCAACTTCGAATAGACACATATCATAATGCGCGTAGTCATGTAATATATATATATATATATATATATATATATATACTTAGAATACAATTTCATTACTAAATATATTTTATTTAGCATTTTAAATGTAAGCATTCTTGTAGCATTCTAAATTTTAAAAAAAAATATTTTATTCAGACTAAGCATTTTAAATTAAATATTCAACAATTTTATAGGGATGCTTTATGTTTAAATGAACAATTTAATTATGCACAGTGTTTTTGCGGGTGCACCCAATTAAAATATCGTAGCCTTTCCATATACATAGGCAAGAACAAGACCCCTGACGCAAGGATGCTGCAGCATAATTCAAGCTATAGAAGCGCACCCCGCAGCGATTCATCTAGTCTTGATTCGAGATATTTTAACCTATGACTGAGTCAGGTATAACGTTTGCGCTCTTGCAGTTCCCCATCTCGTGAATACAGGGTGACCTGAGGTTGCAGAGCGAATGATTTTTATTCCTTAACAAATAGTTCAGGGTTTGTTTTTGTGTCATTAAGTCCTTCTTGCTGTTCTAGATGGTGTTCTGATCGATAAGTGCTTAGTTTAGAATAAAAACCTCATAACTAGATAAACATTTTAAGTCTAATATACCAGCTTGGTTTCTCTGCTAAGGGAAAGGCGTGAAATGAAATACGTATTTTACACGCAATGCTCAGCCGTCATTTAATATAATGTTTACCGCCTCTTTGGTTGGTTAATTAAGTGGTTAACACGTTTTGATGATGTACAAAATGCAATTATGTGTAAAATGTGCTGAAATAGTATGTGGAACTGTAAAAAATTGATTACATAAGAATGGCAACTGTGTTACAGATAGCCTCCTAAACGCGTGATTTGGGAGTTCATATTACTGCAAACCTTTATTTTAGACACTATATCATGCGGTTCCTAAGATTTCGTCATTGTGAGTTAAGCAGTCTGGTTTACGTCGTACGTAGATACAGTTAGCATGTACACTACAAGAGATATGTTTGACGCAACCGTTATTTGAATTAGTTGTAGCGGATTTACAAAAATGATTGATTACAGCTGCATTAATTTTACACATACATGCATGCAGGTGCTTTAATATATATATATATATATATATATATATATATATATATATATATATATATATAGGGTGTTTTAGAATTGGTTCAAATTTTGGGGTCTGGCCCAACTCGCCGAGAAACATTTTTGGGAAAAATTATTTTTTCGAGGTTTTTATCCGGACATATGTTCACCAAATCTGTGATTGTGTGATCCTTCGTTATCCTATCGAGAGACAAATCATACCTGCGAGTTTAAAAGACAGGTTTGCATTTGCTGAATCCTACGCTAGCTTAGAATATAATTACGTATGTAGAAGAATGTTGTATTAAAGTTAATTCCCAAAGAACGAAACTCTACAATTATTATATTTTGACTTTCACACTCAATTACTATTTGTTTTATATTAAAATAAATAAAAAGTTGTTTTTTAAATCTGGACCATCCTCCGTCTCATACGTGCGTGGAACTCATCCGGAGGCATATTTTTAATGCAGGGAGGGCCAGACATGTTGAGATATCTAAAGTTTCCCCAACAGTCAACGGTAGCATGGCCGCTGACTCTTAGCGGTATGGTTTATCGTATATTCAACAATGAGCATCGCTCAAACAAGATAATTCGATCAACAACAGGGATCAAACAGGCGACACCCCGGTACATGACAACCATGACCAGCGCACTAGTCCCCTAGACCACGCCACGCAGGGTGATCTGGAATTTTGTTACGTTAAGCTCATATTGACTACTACGTCCAATCGTAGTAAAGAATGCGCATACGTTAGCATTTTGCAAGCAATATTATATATATATATATATATATACATAATATATATATATATATATATATATATATATTATATATATATATTTATATACATATATATATATATATACATATATTAATTATATATATATATATATATATATATATATATATACAGTACCTATAGTGTATATATAGATATATATAATATATATATATATATATATATACATATATATATATACATATATAGGTATATATAAATATATATATACCTGTGCGTGGGCGCTCTCATCTGCGAGTCACCAATCAGCCATCGTCCGCGTCCTACGGCCGACTTCATGTCCTGCACGCGTGTGCTGTAGTACTTGTGTTTTAGAACCCGATTTGCTTACTGCGGCTGGCTTATTTGTGTGTGTGTGTGTTTGGGTGCACTTACCGCTGTTATATTGACTCTTCTTCTTCTTCTTCTTCTGCTTCGTCATCGTGTTCTGTATTTCTTTTTATTTAAATCCTATCGACATGTCGTGTGGCGTCCTGCTATCGATGGCCATGCCATGCCGTGCCAGTTCCTGTTTTGCCGGACTTCCTGCGGCAGATTGAAGCTTTCGACGACGGCTCTGACAACAGCAACGCCATTAGCGGCGTCATCGACGCCGGTGATGCGATTAGCAGCAGCAGCAGCGGCGGCGGCGACGGCGGTTACTACACGCGGCCGCCTTCGCTAGCAACGACCAGTCCGCTGTTGAGCAACGTTGCCGTATCGAGCGTGTTGCGCGAGGCCGGTGGACGCCTCATAAACGGGTCGTTTGGACTCAACCGCATCTCCGAGTCGGTTCTGCAGGTATGTTGTTGTTGTTGTTGGGTTTGTTGTTATTGATATTTTTGTTGTTATTCTCGTTTCTGCTATTGTTGTTGTTGCTGTCGTTATATTAGTAGTTCAGCAATCATCAATAGTTACAGTGTGACAAGTCCACGCGAGGAGGGTTGAGACGGACCGCTTCACATCCGCTGCAACGCTTCTGCAGATGTCCGGCAGGAAATATTTCCCTATACCCTCCATCTTTCTATCGCGCTTTCTCTCCCCCTCTTTCGTCTCCCCCACTTTCTCGTTCCTCCCTTGCTGTGCCTTCCATTAATTTATTTACGTTGTAAATATGTATTTCTCGTCGTTCTGCAAACGTGCATGCATAGGTGAAACCGTGCCAATGATATGACAATATGCAGTTGGATGGCAATACAAAGTTGCAATATGTTCCTATGTGCATAATAGCAATAACACCAATAATGAAAATGAAAATGAAGCATATGCTTGTCGTATGCAAGCTTCACCAAAATGGCAAATAACAGGTGCTTAGCAGTTCGGATCAACACAACGTTGTACACAAATACCGTACCGCACACTGTCTGCTGCCTACACGTCTGGCTAGCTGCGTACAGGTAGGATGTCTCGAAGGACATCAACGTCGGGCGAGGATCGTAGATCGAACACGTATCCCCCCGATGGTGGCAGTCAATTTATTAGAATTAATGGTAAATCGATCACTAAATGCTAACTATCTCTTCGTCTTCACCTTTAACTAGACCATCTTGTGCGCATACCGCGGACTTATATGGACTTACTATAGTAGTAAAGGAATGCAGCAACAGCACAACGCTGAATCAGATACATTTATGTACACACAAATGCATGTTTGTATGTATCGACTTCTTATGACTTTCCTTAATCTGGTTGTTCGCTTTTCGCTACGCAAGCTAGTAAAGTGCTTTCCGTTGTGCAGAATTCTCCCCAGACACGCCGGTATAATCGGTTCCTTCATGCGTTGACTGGTTCTCCCGCAAAAGTAGATTTCGCACAACTATGTACAAGAAAAAAAGTAGAATAACAACTTTTATAAACTTATCTCTCTCTCCTAAACAAGACGTTTTCGCGCCCTCCTTTCATTGGGAAAAATTATTTTCTTGCCGAGTTCTATCAAACCTCGCAATAAGTACATAACGATATGAATGACCCTGTATATATATATTACACTCAAGGAATAAAAGTCCGGTCAGCCAAATCTACTTACAAGAAATGCCCACATCTAGGTTTCAAACGCACGGCACGTCTCATAGACGTGATGCGGCTGCGGACCGTTCTTCATAGATGGAGCGTGACGAAAGAGTTATTGCCACTTGCTCAACATCAAAAACTATGGGTTTCATTCGAAAACGGATGCCGCCAAGCGGAGAAAGTTTATTCGATTGCTAAAACGCCAGCTTTGTCTACCTAATGCTTTATTGCAGGCACATGCTGATTGATATTATTTTGTGCAGTATCAACTGTGAGGCGAAAACGTATGTACTGTGGCTGTCTATTAAGCTCATTGTATATAAATATATATATATATATATATATATATATATATATAGAACATATTGTGATGATTAATTACTAATTTACAATACGTTTGCACACTCGGCAGTGCTCGCCTTATATATATATATATATATATATATATAGAAGCCTCACTGCACGGCAGCGAAGGTAAGCATTTGCCCTACGCAAAACTGTCTTTCTCGTCGATAGTCCGTAATTTTCTACAAAATTTTAGATGCATACTTAAAAAAGCCTTATGTATTTTGATTTGATTCGAGGGACTTTGAAGCGACATCAAAAATCGCACTAGTATTGTCAATGTATTTAGCACTGTTATAGTACGCAACATTTGGAACGGGTTATACGTATACCACTCGCCACTGTGGAAGGTGAAATGGGTAGAGATGCAGTTATGACATATATGCAGTGGTAGGCTTCGACTTCAGCAGCTGTTACAGCAAGCTGGCTGGTTTCCTCCAATACTCTTTGAGGTTTTGGTATTCAAATAGTGCATGGTCCGCTGTGTCCTTCTTCTCACTGTCTTAAAAAACGCTAACTGAAGACGGTGCTTTCCTAAGGCGGAGTAGGTGCTTCTGGAAGCAACCGTGTTTAGTAAATACGTAGTGAGATGGTAGTTTATATACCCACAAAGCCTTTTGTGGCATGGCCTTACCCTGATCGCGAGTTCTTTAGCCTACTCTGATCTTTTCCAAGCTTTCATAGCATCATAGTCATCTAGCTCATACTTTTCTTCAGTGGCGTTTTCTGGCTTCTTCACTTTTCAGCTATCTATGGTGTAGACACCTCTTTCTGCTGAACTCCCACGGCATTCTCCTGACTAGCATTATTGCCGTGGTTATAGCTATTTTTTGATAGGTCTAATGTATGCGTATTGCTTATAAGCACTTTGTTGTAGGCGCCGCGTACTGGCTTTGCTCTTCAGAACCGCCTCCTCCAGAGACGTCTATTGCTTCTCCCCGGGCCCTCAACGTGAAGGACACAGTTTTTGGCGGATGTTGCGGCTTTTTTCAGAGCACGTTTGACGTCCCGCGTAAGTTTCAGCGCCTGCGATAGGATCACCTCATTTCTTCACCTGCCACTAATTTCATGCCACCACTGTTTTTATGACAAGCACCTGCCTTTGTTTATGCGACTATTTAAGAGGTTACTCTTGTGTTCTACGCAACCAGCATCTGCGGTGCTCGTTGCGCGTCCAATAATTATTTCTCAAGGCGCCGCCGGTTTTCTTATCAAGTTTCTGCTTCAAGTCCTTTTCTATTCACCATCAGTGCGACGTATTCTGTATTCCTTGTATCGTCGAAACCCCTTCGTCGGGAGTCTTTCCTCCATCCAAAACCTTATTGTGGACTCCGTGTTAGAGGTCGAGCTCTAGCACGAAGCCTTGTCTCGTACGAGTGTCCGGCCTTTCAGACTCCACTTCCGTCCACCAGTAGTTCTAACGTTAGCGGTAGTCTGACGCGTTGGACCTGTTTAATTACTTCTAATCTCACTGAGGTTTACGGTGTTTGTTATTAGCGGCCTTGAGCCGACCGTTGACAGCGTCGATTAGCCCGATGTTCGGAATCCGTATTGCTAAGCCCGCTTTGTCTGCAAGCCCGCCTGCTTCGTTTTCTAATTCGGCTTTTCACCGGTTTGTTTGGTTTTGATAGAACTGTTGTTTGAATGATCGCGGCACCACTTCGTTGCGAATTCTAGTTGTAGTTCACTGCGTAAAGCAGGTCTTCGTACAACTTTCAGTCGGTCTAGCCTTAGTTTTTAATTCGTCTTGGCGAACATACAATTTCAAGACATTAAGATCAAGGCTGGCTCCATAAAGAAATTAACTAGTGCGCTTGCTATGGTTGTCAGCTACCGGGGTACCGCCGCTCCACAGATCCCTATCAAGTTACTGATCGAATTTGCTCTGAGCGATGCTCGTTGAAAACAGATGATAAACCATTTTGCTGAGAGTTAGCGGCCATCCTGCCAAAAACAATGTTGTGGAAACCCTAGATATCTAAGCATGTCCGGCCCTCGGTGTATTGAAGATATGTTCTACGGCGATTCCAAGCCCGTAGGGAACAAATGATGATCTTGAGCTAAGAACCAGCATTTTAAAAATGTTTAAAATGCTAAATATCACATATATATATATATATATATATATATATATATATATATATATACACACACAGGGACACTGCACTAACTACGTGATACGCTCTTGGGGGTTTCTGCGTAATTCGGTTGAGTATGTTTAGGCTCACGGCGCGAGTGCGGCGTACATTTTTGCGGTAAAGGCCTTCGTCCAGCTGATAGCGACACCGTTTGTCGGGCTAATCGTCTCACGCAAAGGTCATCGGGGCGTCCTGTCATGCTCCATCTACCTGCTGGCGCTCGCCTGTCTTGGTTAGTAGTATACTGAGGATGCGCAGTGAGTTGCTTGATCTATGTCGATTGTTGGCTGTCATGCTCAGCTGACCAGTTCAATTTTGACAATATATACGAATGCCTGATTTGGTTTAGATCTCGTCCACCCATGTTTTGTGGCAAAATGCAACAACGGATGCAAGTTATTGAAGATATAGTAATAATAATAACACTAATGACAGTAACGCAAAAATCGTAGCAACAAAAATTGTAATTACAGTGATAATGTTAAAAATAGGTATCATTATAATCATTATTTATGATTTACATTTGTGTTATCGGCACACAGTTGTAAGGTTCGAATGTGCCACTTCGATTCCTGCGGGTACTATTTTTCTTTTCAGCCCATGACACCGATTATAGAAGCGGCATTGCCTCTACACACTGCGAGAGACAGAAGCTGTTTTAGATGTTCACCCTCGCGCTGGTCCCCAGTCGTTGCTTCCATTCTTCTGGCCAGATCCCGAATGCTGTTTCACTGGTGATGGGTTCTAGTGTTTTCATAGCTACCGGTACAAAATGAAAACTGTTGCTACCGGTACAAAATGAAGACTCGAGATCTGCGTATTTGCGTCTCTTTTCCTGTTCGGCGTGCTCTGCTACCCATTCTGTGCAAACAGAGCTATGACTAAAATACGAAGGAGCGTCAGTGCAAGACACTGTAGCATCTCAGGCTAAGCACTTGTCATGAGACTATTGCAGTATGGCCACACCATCAGGTATCTTGTCGTTGTCTGATCCGAGGCGCCGAGGTTCCGGTTTGGCCGGCAACCTTGACTTCCTAAAGGCTTAATAACTTCATTTAGATCCATGTGCCGTCAAATCCTTTCAGAGCTTCTTTAACAGCTCAATGGGTGTAAACTGTAAGTATCGGCCTCATGTCGGCATATTGACAAGAAAGGGGTTCGCATATTGGAGCTCTTATTATTATTATTATTGTTGTTGTTGTTGTTGTTGTTGTTGTTGCAGATGACGAACATATTACAGTTTGATTTGCCTAAGAGGTAACAATTAACTCCTTATGAACGCGTACACCGGATAAAATAAGTGAAAACGTTACATATCCCCCAGGTTCGAGCGTGTCTAGTCTAGCAGAGTTCCACGCACAGCGGTGGCGCTACCCCGCGTAATGTCCAGCGATAGTCTCTGGTGCAGGTACTCGACAGATCTAGTGTCCCCTGTCGAACGATTGAGCGCCTTGCCGACACGTCTTCGGGCCAGGTCCCCCAGTGTCTCGAATGCCAGCAAGCGAAAGTCGTGGGGCTAGGTAATACTGGCATACTTTCTGCGCTTAGGGCTGGACTCCGGAAATAAAGTGGCGTGTGGCAAGACCAAGTGCGACAATTGGGCGTAAGCCGCGTGTACCTGGTGATGTGGTTGTTCGAGGCAACCTTTAATAAAACTTTTGTGAATTCGTCTGCGACGGATGCCTTGACAGCCTTGTCAACACCCGGACTAGCCTTGCATGTCGCATGGTATTTTGAATGTGTCCGACCAGTTCCTCCAAGGTGGCCAATGCGCAGTGGTCGGCGTTACTTTTATGCTCCCGACGCCGGGGTGTCTGGCGAAAATGTGTTTAGAAAGTCCTCTTCTTGTATATCTGTTTTCGCACACAGGACAGGCGGTCATGTTAAGGTCCTTCACAGAGTCACCCGAAACGTTTTGTGGCATCGCTAGGTTGCTGGTAGAGGTGTGGTCTTCCATTATAAGAAAACGTTCTTTATCTTATCGACTACCGACAACAAAGCTAATACCAGTTTTAGTGCTTCCGCAGTCGTCGTGAGTTTGGCTGCCAGGTCAGGACCAATACCCTGGAGTACTATTACCAGGTCAGGCAAGGTGGTTTCGAAACGGCCTAGTGGCGTCGCCTTCTTTACTTTGTGCTTCCAAATTCTCGGGGTCAAAGGCCGCAGTCGGGTGACCGAGCTCACTCTACTATATTTAATAGGTTCGCGCCGAGATCTGGGCTAAAGAATGTATGAAGCGTTTCCGTCCTGGGTCCATAAGATTTCCCGCAAGACTGCAGCATATAACGGTTTGTCATTAATAGCTAATTCGGTTCTTCTCACCAGGGTAGGCTAAACATGGATAAGAAGGGGAACCACTTGCGTGAGACCCGCTGCAGTTGACACACCTCGAACGACCAGGACAATCTGCTGTTACTTGCCACACTTTTTGCAAGCCTTTCGCGGAGTGCATCTGTCAGCAAAATGATCCGCCCTTTGACAGTTAAAGCACAGCTCTGGCTGGTCTGGTTCAAGTATCACCGGATGGACCTTGAAACCTAGAAAAAGCGGTACTTTACTCGCCTGCGTTGAGTGGTAGAGGCGCCGTATGGCGGTAACCCCAACACTGTTTAGCTCGTCTCGTATCTCGTCGTCGGTAAGAGCCACATTTACGCCTTGGATTCTTGCTCTGAAACTCGCCAAGGCGGGGCAAACAGTCGATACGGAAACTCCATCAAGAACTGCCAGTTGCAACAGATTTTAAGCGGCTTCCAGACTGCAGACCTACACGAGAAGCCATTCCCCCCCTTGATATCTTGCTGTCCGGTGAGATGGCGTATATCTCTTTGAACAGACGCAGCACCGAGCCTTCCGCAAAGTCGCTAGAACTTGAACCATCTTGACAGCTCTTGCTAATATTCACCTTGAAGGTATTGACAGATCCCGATCGCTCTGCCGCATTGAACGGCCAAAACATCCTATTCTTATAATTATTGATCTGATTGATGATGACGACACGATTGCACGAGTTCTAGTACAGATCATTATGCGAAAAGCTGCTCAGCCATAACATACTGTGAACGTAAACCCTCATGCTTGGAAGCGCGCGGCGACAATTCTTGAACACCTTGGAGGGGGATGTGCGTCTTGCCTGCGTTACTCTCGTCGGGTGGAGGGGGGGGGGTCGAAATTGATTTAAAGGCTTAGCTGGTTTCTCATGTCTCTTTCTATAGGTTGCTCGTTCCGGCCCGACCCACCCAAGCGTGCCTCTCTCTCCCCCCCCCCCCCCACTTAGTCGCTCTCTTTGTTGCTCCCGGATTGCCGATCCTCCATGTGGTCCACTTCCACTTCCTGTATCAAAAGATCACAACGTTGAGATGACGACGACGATGACAACAACAACAATAACGAAAACAACAAAAGACGACGACGACAACAACTTCATGGTCAGAGTCGCCAAAACGAAGAGGAATAAGAATAGGGATGAGCAAGAACGTTTCATGGCGCAGCAACAACAACAAGTTTGATGCGAATAATAGGCACCCGAGAAATAACCGAGATTCCACCGAAGGAGCCTGCCCGCCTAAAGTCCATATGTTTAGCTGAGACAATTTTTTGTCTGGAAGGTAAAAACGTAATTTTGGCCACTAACGTAATGTTAGCATCTGCCGCAACATAAATCGCTTGTATTAACAATCCCACGAAGTTGGTGTGAAAATTCAAGCCGCTTTTTAAAAAAATGCGAAACTTTTTTTTGTACGTACTGATTTATTTTCAAGCACCGACATTTGTTCATCCACTCTTCATCCAATAACAGAGCATACCAGGGGTTGCCTTTTCTCAGGACGTTTCAAGCTTACCATCTCTTATTTAGTTGTTAATCTGTAGCAAGCGTTGTCTTTACCGAGTAATTTACGGTAAGGGTAATAACGTCTTGATTGCCGGTCCTGCAGCTAAATGCAGTGCAATCACAGCGTTCATCGGTGAACTGTACTTGCTTATTTGGGCAGTCTTTTTGAGGTCGTTGTTCCATCTGTACGCTCGTCCGGAACCAGCTTTTGCGGTTGAAGCTGACCACAGGATGAAGGCAGCAGTCTTTCTGTCTGCTTGCCATGCACATGCCCGACCGAAACGAGCCAGTCTAACACTGGGATAGTCCGCCGCTGTTTTTTAACTATCGAAAATAGCGGTTTAACCTTTCGATCGTGCCGACGTTATCCATGAGACCTTAAACTATGCGCCGAGTATGATGTCAAAACAGTAAAAACAAATTCCGAGTTTCATTTTGTAGGGGCCATGATATTGGACTCATGGAAGAACATGGGTAAAACAAAATGGCATACTTTTGTGTGATACGCACTTCGCGCTCTATTTATTTATGTATTTATTTATTTATTTATTTGCATAGCCTACCCGCAGAAGGGACATGCACCAACTAAGAACATGTATTAGTGTGTATGCGTATCCACACAGTGCTTTAAAAAGTTAGTGAACAATAAAAGCTAGGGCAAAGTTGCTCATAGGCGGTAGATTAAGTTAAGTGTCCTAGACTAGCTATTTCAAGCAAGCGCTAGTAATGTAAATGCTTAGCAAAACTCCAGTCCCCTCATTATAAAAAAAAAACAGAAATGCTTGGCGAAGTTGCAGTCTAAAAACGAATTGAAAGTGCTGTAAATTGTTAAATAAGTTATTATAGTTTGTGACATGGTCGATAGTTATCAGTAAGCATCTTACTACGATTGCTGTGGATAATAGTGCTTACTAATATCACCTTACTACACAGAGCTAAAAATTACTAAAACAAAATCGGCACAGCGTGTTCGTTAATTGCTGCAGGGTTTCCTCGAAGGACAACCATATATACGTATAGTATCGTGTGTCCGGGCTGATGAGAAAATATAAGAGTAAAAAAAACGAATCACTTTGAAGCAAAAGCTTCTCCCCACAGATAACGGTCATACCTGCGGCGTAACCCTTCAGTAAGAGAGAAAATAAAACTACTACTCTTACTTCAACACGGCTAAAAAAAATCCCCAACGGCTTATGGCTCTTCTGTGTTTGCTATCTAGCCGGACGTTCGGACGGATGAATGCCTGCCGTGCTTACTCTTTTTGGTTGACAGGAAGAACTGAGAAAAGCCAATTGACCACCTTTCAGCGAACGATGCGTTGCGCGTTTACGAAATGTTCTCTAGTTTAATTACACCCCAGGGAGAGCTCTTGGGAACCGCTGGTCCATAGAAGATGCGACCTTTGGGACGACCCCATTTCGCCATCTCGACTCGACGCAGTTCTTGGCCCTGTATAGCCTACGGAGTTAACGACCTCTATTGGTTCAAAAGCGTGAGAGCACACCCGGGCTTTCATTGCCCTACTCTGCTTTCGCACTAAGAACGCCAATAGAGGTCTCGCACACTTACGCACATACCTCGAATGGATTTTTAATCTTTTTTTGGCAGCTATTAGTCGAAACGACACGTACTAGTAGCTAGATAACGGTAATTTCAGTTTGCCAGTATTGTTTCAGATTCCTATTCGGCCGAAGGATTCCATAGTTTTGCCCTCTCTATATAATAAAGACGTTATATATATATATATATATATATATATATATATATATATATATATATAACTTTAAAACGCGCCTTTGTTGTTACATAAAGAGGCATGTATGTGTAACATAGGGCTAGAATTAAAAACATTTTTGGAAGGACAAAAGGATTTTTTTAATTTCAGACCATTCTCTGTCCCTAACGAGCTTGGAACTTATCCTGAGGCATATATTTAATGCACCGAGGGCTGGACATGTTGAAATATTTCAATAAACCCCAATAATAAGTCCCAACAGTCCTTGTGGCAGCTGTATGGTGCTTGTAAGGCGTGGGATAATAGCGATTGGGGTTTGCATGTCTTCATTTGGCCACTGGCCAGACAAACAATTATTATTACATACAAACATTAAGCTCCGTGCTGCCACGACCTTTGGCCTAACGGACCGTTGACTTGTTAGTCTATTGCATCTAGCACCATTTCAATAAAATTACTTGTTCACTTAAATCGATTATAATATAAACTCTATGTAGCAGTTGGCCTTCATTCCTCGATTGATTCTCGCCCCTCCAGCAAGAAAAGTAGCGCAACGATTGCCTCCGGTGCTGCGCATTCCGCTCTACATGGTACTTGGCCATTTCGGCAGCCAGAATCGGCAGGTGCGCAATCCGTACTCCACGTAAAAAGCGATGATTGAAAATATCAAGTACTGAGGACCATGTATCATGTACCTGCGGTCGACTCTAGCTTCCCACGTAGCGGCACTCGTAGAGTACTGTGCGCGACACATTCAGCTTTAATTGGATTGTTTGGTGGGTCGGCTAGAAATAATGCAAACGACTTACAAAAAGTGGCGAAAGTATTCCATTTCAGAGGCGAGTAGCTAATTACTGCATTTTACTCAACATTGACATTGTCCTTCTAGGTGAATTTTTGTGATTTTAAAATGTTTAGAATAAAAAGTTCACATGGTGTAATTGTAATAGCAAACCGAAGAGCATACCGAAATAAAGTTTAGAAACAATAGTGAACATGTTGGACATTGATTTCGAGTTCTAGAAAACTAGCACTTCACACTCGGGGGGGGGGGGGGCGGGTTTGAAAAGGCCCCTACCAGAAAAATCGGCATCATATTCTACGCTTTGCAATGCACAAGTTTCACCACAACGTCTGTCCCCATGCTTCCGTGAGGCGGTAGAACATTGCATTTTGTGTCCTCGGGGGCTTACTCGTGCTACGTATGAGCAAGTCAAGTGTGCACCTCATTGCTTTGCGCGACTCAATACAATTATTGTTACGTATTTATACCAACATAAATTGGCCAATAAGGTGATATCATCAATCGAGGGAAAGGAAAATCATCTTGAAGTGGAACCAGTAAATAATTTTAATAATAATAATAATAATAACAAATTTTAACAAAGCTATCAATTTGGTAACATTGCTATGATTACCATAAACGCTTTAAAACAGTTTTTGATAATAATAATAATAATAATAATAATAATAATAATAATAATAATAATAATAATAATAATAATAATTATTATTATTATTATTATTAGTATTATTATTAATATTTGTAACTAAAATCAGTAGGATGTGTGTCGTACACGTCATACTGCGCCTGTGAGGCGTCTTTATGACAGCTGTTGTTGGTTTTTGTTGACGCCAAGTTGGGTTTTGTTGTTGTTGATTTTTTACTTACTGTCGTTTTCCTTGTTATCACTCTACCTCTCTGCGCAGTTCTTTGGACGGCCAACGGCATCTGGGTAATGGTCATGGCAAAGGCTTTCCACGGCGTGGCATCTGCAGGCATAGCTATCTCAGGTAAGTAACCCTCTATTATGCATGGTCTACACACACTCAGTTGCTCAAGAAGACCTGGCAGAGCGACGAGGCATGCAGAACAGAACGTGATCAGCAAACGAGCTCTTTGGGGGGACAGTATACCGCCTATTATCCAGCCCCGAGGTATGGCTTCCTAAGATGACGTAGGCACGATGCATTGACGCCGTTATAGTATACAAACACTCCTCATATTGCTTGAAGGGCACTGTTAAAAAAACTGCCTTTACTTAGATATATATATATATCCTTGTTAGATGCATCTTGCTACAAGCAATGTATGCTACGCACATGTAAAAAACAAAATTATATATATATATATATCCTTGCTAGGTGAATTTTGCTTGTATTACGCACATGTAAAAAAATAAAATTATATATATATATATATATATATATATATATATATACACTTTTTACATACATATACGTCGTATACATATGGAGAACAAGAGAGAGGGAGAGAGAGAGAGAGAGAGATAAAAGAGAAGCCTTAAACATTTGACCTGGAGCAGACCATCTTGGTTGCCTAGTAGGCTGATGCAATCCTACTAGATGATACACCCTTAGTACCGTCGACGCTAAGACGGCCGGAACCCTGTCTTTTGGTTGTGCATCCGAGCCGCGTACATCCTGGGTAGCTGTCGCTGACGTCACCTTCTCTATGTTCCGTCTCTCTCTGCGACTGTGCATGCGGCCTACCCGCCTGCCGTCGCCTGTCATCTGTGCGAACGAAGCGCTCTGTTCTAAATTAAATTACTGCTTATTGTGTTCTGTTGCGGGCCCGCTAAATAAACTCAACTTTTAATCTAGAGCACTTGCTTATCGGGTTCCGCATTTCCTGGTTCCGTAGAACATCTCGGGAACAAACCACAATATGCTACTATGCTCGAATACGCTTTTCCACTTGGCTTGAGACGTTTCTCCGACTCGCTCCCTCAGAGAGAGACACGAGTGCGCATTGTGCTGGATGGAGTCAGAAGTCTTTCTGTCCGTTTGTGGGCGTCACTCTATTCGGCGGATCCGGGTAGAGGCTAACACGTGATTTCAACAAAGGCATCTACTACGGTTGTAGTTTTAATTAGTTTTTACTGAACGTATCTCGATTTGGCAGTGCTGGACCTTTTTCGACGTAAAAGCAAAATGGCACCCGCAAAGGCCCATTTGCGTAAAAGTACGCTGTTTTACTATCATAAATGCGATTGGAGCGCGATGGAAATATTTTGGGGATCTATGGGCTTTAAGCTGTAAACTATCATACATCCGTTTGGTAGTTCCATGGTATATATTTTGTGTTGAAGCCTTTTCAGAGTGAAAGAAGCGATGGATCGACTAGCTACATTTGTAAATGAAAAGTGAAGGTTTAATTGGGAAAAAACACAGGCCATGAAATTTCGATGGGGCGGCCGTTTAGTCAGTGGTGACGTGCTTCAAGTCAGGGCAACCGAATTAAAATGTGTAAATAAATTTACATACCTACGGCTTACTTTATCAACAAAGGGCAGCAAATTTCAATCACACATCCAGAAGAAGGTCAGAAAAGCCATCATCGTAGATGCAGCAATTAAATGCCCACATAAGCTTTCGGTTCATGCAGCAGTCGCTCTTTGCGGGATACAGATAGCACCCATCGCCGCATATAGTATTTCGCTAATATGGGATAAGGTGGGAGTGAACGAATTGCGTTTAATTGATGTGAGGTTTTTCTTTCTAAAGAGGATTTTTGCGCTATTAAATACGTGCAGAAATAGGGCGGTCCACGTGCTGGAAGGTGGCTCATTGCTGGTTTGAGTTACCTTCCCCGCAATGCCGATCTCGTTGTCAACTAGCACTGTATTTGTTTTAGGATGCTAACGAGCAACTTTGGCATTGCTCCCGGCACTCCCATTTTAGCCAGCTCTTCAACTATCTTATCCCTTGGTGCTATGTCAAACGCCGCTTTGAAATCTACGAACACAGCATAACGGCAACTCGTCGGCCTCGGCAGCGTATCCCAGATTGCTCCGAGCAGCTTCTCAATTGCTGGGTGAGTTGACCTTCCTTTCCCAAATCCGTGCTGTTCTTCTGGTATTACCCCCTTTCCTCCAAAAAAAATGCTTTTAATCTCATCGCTATTGTTCGTGGGAATATCTTGTACGAGCAGCTTTTTAATACTATCCCCCTTCCAGCCTCTGGTTTCATTTCAACATTCTTTCGTTCCCCAGTACCTTTGCTTTTCTTCCTCATACCATGTTTTAACTAGCCGTTTAATCTGCTTGGCCACCCTGCACCGTTCGTTAAACCAAGGTATCCCGCTTCTCTTCTGTACTAGCAGCATCGCAGAACTTAATAAGCTTACCAGGTTGCGTTCTTAGCAATATGTCTGCTTTGCCCCTGGCACCAGGGGTACCCTGTTAACCCCCCTGTAATAGAATATAACGGTTGAGTCTTTTTCCTAAGTCTTCCACCTTCCCTGGCTCTTGAATATTCCCTATAATTTGCACCCAGATGCCAATCGGTATATGTTTTCCGAGCCCCGCACCTTCCTGTAAAGGATTGTTCTCCCCCCGCAAATGTTATGTCTCTTCTATCCATATCTGTTGCAAATGGGTTAATAGCTGACGAATCGGAGTGGTATTTATATGTGAACATATTCGCCCTGTTGGCTACCCAGCAGCCGATTTCATCCAGTAGGTCTAGCAAGGCTACAGTTCTTTCCAAATCAATCCTGTCTAATCTTGCATTAAAGTCCCCTCTTATAATCATTGAAGCCCTCCTCGGTACCGCGTCTATCTTTAACAAGAGAAGCTCAATCATCGTTTCTGTTGACTCCGTCCCCGCCGGTTGCACGTACGTGGCCAATATTTCTAGTTTAGATGACGTTACTGCGATTAGATTTTCTGCTACTACTTCCACGCTTATAACTTCCACCAATACCTCCACGCTTATAACTTCCACTTCAACTCAAAGATTTCAGCAAATTGGCGATCAATGTCGTTACCGGTTCCGCTCGCAGGTATGCGCTAAATATGTGCCACGCAGCGAGCTGCCAGACAGTACGGCGGTCTTGTTTGTATTGTTTGTATACTAAATTGTATATAATGATGACTGCATTTTAATTATGTACCATTGAAATGCAAAGTTATTTCGAAGTAAACAATATGTAATATATAACTTGCACCAATGGTCTAACAA
This sequence comes from Dermanyssus gallinae, assembly GCA_003439945.1. Taxonomy (NCBI): domain Eukaryota; kingdom Metazoa; phylum Arthropoda; class Arachnida; order Mesostigmata; family Dermanyssidae; genus Dermanyssus; species Dermanyssus gallinae. The sequence continues at coordinate 143,519 of QVRM01004696.1, read as the reverse complement.
AAATTGGCACTTCCCTGCTTGGCCTACCCGGTACTTCTCTACATGACGCCAGCACATGCTACCCATAGAATCCTCGTATATCGAACTGCTCTCGCACCTAGGTCTCCGTCAAGATGAGAATGTCTACCTCTTTGTATAAGTCGTCCCCGAGCAGATCTAATACACCCGTCCCTTCGCTATCAGCGACATTGGACGTGGGTTGCAGCATAGACGAGGTGGCTAACGGGGCATCCATCTGTTCTCCCAGAACGCTTGGGATAGCTTCCTGAAAGGTCCTAGCCACCGTTAGCGCGATGACATCTCTCAACATCGGCATAATTGATGACATCACTTGTTGCATTATATCCTTCACTTTCAGCAGTGGCACGTGCTGCTCACTCGAATAATTTCCGAAGGTTTCAGGTAGGGCACTTTTTACTGCTGGATCCGTTTGTGGTTAGGGTCTTTGAGGTTTGGATGTTGCCTCTTTGATTTTTATACATCTATTGAGGCGATAGATCTTTGCATCGAAGCCTACCTATCTTTCTTCGCTTTTCCAGTTCCACCTCAATGGCACCAAGTGCCGATTCGCGTAAACCGAGTCTTTTTTCTATTTTCGGAATGAATGGAAGAAAGAATGAAAACTTGCGGTACCGAGTCAGATGAATAAGCTGTGTGCTTCATTAGTTTAGTCCACATGCGGCGAGAAAAACCTCAGTGTTTTCAACCCATGGACTGGCGCGTTCTCGGGTAGAGGAACCACTAAAAGGGACGTTTTAGATCTCCTCCTGGTGAGCGCTGTGAAAACCTTTGAGTACGTAAGTATTCTACATTATACTGACCGCTCGCCACTTTACCACCTTTTTGAGTTCGATCAGTGCCATAATCTCATGGAGTAAAAACATCGCGACCGTCACCTTGTTCTCAGATCATTTACCAGAGACGCTTTAAACCGGATAACAGGGAGCTGTGGAGCTTGAGTAGAGGGTTATAAACATGTCCTTGAGTCTCACATTTGCAACGAGACTCGAGAACAAAAAGGCCACTCCTCGTCAATTTTGCCAGAAATTGTCCTGTCAGAAAAACTCGCGCCTATTTTTTGTCAGATTTTTGTTCCAAGGTCGTGCAGGCTTTTTTGGAAGGGACAATTTCTTGTATCCAAATCCGAAGCCTCTTCTAGCGATGCATGTGTTATGCTTGATATTTTGTCAATCGCAGCCTTCACCCGAGCCACAATTTTTTCATCCGTTACTATTTTCGGGCGTCCTTCATAAGGCTCATTATATATATATATATGTTGAAATGCTTAGTTTTGCATTTTTTGTATTATATATACATCTCAGGGATGGGCCTTTTTATCCATTGGTCGATAGAGGCTCCTCGAAATATTGGGTCTACAACAAAAAACGGATTTTTTAATGATTCTTTACGGACAAAACCAAAAAAACTTTTTTGTACCCCCTTTGAATGTACTTAATCTTAGCTAATTATTGCACAAGATAACTATACGCAGCCCCATTTTCAAGTATGGCCATTGCTCCATTGTATATATATATATATATATATACATAGGCAAGATCTGACGCTGGAAGCTCTATCGTCGTTCTCTGACCGTACCCATATAGAATAGTTACGTGAGGCACGGAGCGACACATTCTGTGGGTTTGATTACAGCCGACTACGCGACGGCACGAGTTCCGCAAGGTTTACTGCACTGGTGGGTAACTGACCGCAGATATTTTGGAAACTGAGGCCAGGCCACCGATGCATGGAGCCCGGGAGGCTTAAGCGCAACAGTTTGATTCAGTCGAGCATTTTGATGGCGAAACGCAATAGGGGCGCATGGCGTCAACAGCAAGGACGCGGCCTTTACCAATCAATAAGCTACTAGCCTTAAGTTCAAAGCCGTCTAGATAGAGCTGCAAAGGGTGGGCCAAGAAAGGGGGCTGTTCCAGCATCAACATACGCGTACGCCAGTCAGAAGGCAAGTGGACAGACGTAAGTTCGGCTCGAGTAAACAACAACAGTTGCTTTGGGAAAGCAGGCGTGCTTTAGTGGAGCTAAGAAATTCATGAAGTGAGAAGTGAGCCTCACGGGTGCACAAACTTAGATTCGGACGCCTCAATCCAAAGGAAAACGAATAGGTTTGTGCAGAACACAAACTTCTCGCTGCCTACGCTTTTTCGTCCTTAAATCACCGTGCACTTATACCCCAAATCATTAAAATATCTTGCGCCAAGCTCGTCACAATTTGTAATATATATATTTATATATATATATATATATATATACACAGGGTCATTCATATGGTTATGTGCTTATTGCGAAGTTTAGGAGAACTCGGCAAGAAAATATTTTTTCCCAATGGAAGGAGGACGCGCTCTTGTTTAAAAGAGAGAGTGAAGTTTATAAAAGTAGTTATTCTGCCTTTTTCTCTTACATAGTTGTGCGAAATCTACGTTTGCAGGAGAACCAGTCAACCGATTATACCGGCATGTTCGGAGAAAAATTCTGCACAACGGAAGACACTTTACTAGCTTGCGTAGCAAAAGCGAATAACCAGATAAGGGAATTCATAAAAAGTCGATATGTTACGTTAACCCTTTTTCATGAAAAATCGTATATTTTTTCCATTAAGACCACAAATGTATAGGCACTAAATTTGCTATTGCGTGATACTGGTCCTTTGGACATACATTTTTGATCGTAATGAAAAAAATTACGATTTTTCACGAGAAAGCGTTAACGTAAGTCATAACAACATATCGATTTTTTATGACTTTCCTTATTCTGGCTATTCGCTTTTCGCTTCGCAAGCTAGTGAGGTGTCTTCCGTTGTGCAGCATTTTCCTCCAAACACGCCGGTATAATCGGTTCTTTCATTTGTTAACTGGTTCTCCCGCACACGTAGATTTCGCACAACTGTGTAAGAGAAGAAAAGTTAGAATAACTACTTTTATAAACTTCACTCTCTCTCCTAAACAAGACGTTTCCGCGTCCTCCTTTCATTAAAAAAATGATTTTCTTGCCGAGTTCTACCAAATCTCGAAATAATTACATAACGATATGAATGACCCTAAATATATATTTTCGTTCTTTTGGCAATTTGCAGGACTCAGTTCTATTGCGGAAAGCTACAGCGACAACGAGAAACTTCGAACAAAAGTCATTGGACGGAGCATGGGCGCTGTTGCCCTCGGAGTTCTCGGTATGTACGGCTTGCAATGAGAGACTAATAGGTTACAAAGAAACGCTAATAAGTTGTCTGTGTGGTATCCACGCGAACAGCTAAACGTTTGTCAACGTGGATCCCCAATCGTTTACGGCAGTAATTCTAATTGACTGGCTGCCCCGTCTGCCCACTGAAGGAGTGGGTGGGTAAATTAACAACACACGTTGATTTTTAATTTGGTGGTTCTTCCGTTAGGCGGTCGGGTGGGTAGCGCGGTGATGAGGTTGCGCAACAACATTGTCGGTTTTTGCTTGCCAATTTGCTAACGTCTGTGCGCAAATAGCAATGCTAAATTGTTACAGCTTAGAAGGATTACGAAATATCTACGTCAAATAAACAAAGCTCTATTCAGTATCAGCCCGAGATGCCTCGAAGCGTCAACAAGTTAACAGAAGCATCAAAGTTACGTGTGGCCACCCAGTGATTATTTTTGTCGTGATTAACATTCTTCCTTATTAAGTTAAGTTTTCGCAATTCCTGAACTTGGTTCAGCAAGAAAATACAACCAAGTTTGTAGTCAGTTCCGAATTGGAAAAAAAACGGTACGGTTACTACTTGCAGATGGTTTGTGACGGAATTGAGACAACTATACACTGCTTACTTACCTGCCACAATTGACAAAGAGGTTAACATTCTAATTGCCAAGGTTTACTCCAACGGACATCTTGCTTTTGAAGACCTGGCACGCCCTTAGTTGATATGCTTATGCTGCAGCTTGTTACTAAATAAATATCATCACGGTATGGAGATGCGTCGTTCCAACATACAAAGGAGTGGCCATCCAGTGCTTTTAGGCCATATGCTTTCAGACGGGCCGCGCTAAAGTCGAATTGCGGCACGCATTGCAAGAATTGCACGCGGTTAGTACGCAAGTCATGGTTGTCATCTACCGTCGGAGTGTCGTCGGTTCGATCCCTGATGTCCTCGAATGCTGCCGCGCTATGCGCACCTCATATAGAAGCGTGACATGTGTACGTAGGTATACATGTCAAGCGAATGATAAATCCATCTATCCTTTCAAGGGGCATGTGCTAATACATTTCAGCCTCCCCACACAGCGTGGTGACGTGGTCTAGTGGCGGATAGTGCGCTAGTCATGGTTGTCTTTTGCCGGGATGTCACCGGTTTGGTCTCTGTTTTTGATCAAATTTCCTCTCAGCAATGATCATTGAGAGTAAATTACTAACCGTACCGCTGAAAGCCAGCAGCCATGCTGCCATAATAACTGTTGGCGAGCGCCTAGGTATATATATCAACACGTCTGGCCCTCGGTGCACGATGAAGATTTGCCTCACGGTGATTTTAAGCCCGTAGGGGACGGATCGAATGGGCTAGAATTAAAACCAATCTATTGAAAAAACGTCTTACTTTTAGCTGCTGCCGATTCACCCTACCCGCCGTTGTTTCAGCATTTTCTGCACCCCGCAGTCCATAGACTCTCACATAACAATAAGCGGGAACGGACGTTGCCCAGAAGCTGAACTCTGCGTCTGCTCACACTGCTCAGTCTGGCTTAGCGAGCGAATTGTGTCCCGTCTGTCAGCAGGAATCCCCCCCGCGCTGTCGGCACAGTCATCCTGCCAACCTGTGTGGACGGTTTCTCTGTGATAAACGCTGGAACGCGTGATGATGCACACAGTACGGCAGCGGCCCGGCCAACAGCGACACAAAACAACGACGCTACCTTATTGTCACGTGGGTCACGTTGACGTGAACGTGCCACGTAGGCAGGCTTACCTGACGATCGTTGTGACAGCAAACGTGCCCGTGTCAGCTCCGATAGCGACGTTAATGAACGAAGTCGACAGTTGCTACAAAAATAACACGGGGCTACCATATGGACAATGGATACTATACTATTACATTGTTAAGCTAAATTGTCTAGAGGCGTCTCTCCGGTAAATCGCTTTGCCAGTTAAGCGTAGTGTTTATTGCGTTAAAGTATCAACGCGAATAATATCTGCTAAAGGTACTTGTTTTGCGCCAACTGATGTCGAGCGAATGCCATACGGACTTCTTTGTCGTGATGTGCACGAACGGATTTTTGTGCGGACCAAACCACCGAGACAACCGCCTCGTTGCCGCTTACCGTATATCAGTTGTAAAGTAAAACGAGGATAATTCTGTGATTTTTATTGGCGTATTGGAGACTAAGTATTTATGTAACATGTGTGCATATAAAATATCGTACGTAATTTGAAATATATTGGATTTGTTAAAGTGCATTTAGTTGATGCAGTTCAGAAGTAAGCCACTCCATACTATTTACTTATTCATTTGTTGTAACGCCTTCTCGCCATGAAAATGGTCATGATTTTTCCCATTCGGCCCAATGCCTCGAAGGCGACCTGCGGAACGATGAAGTTTTGCTCTAGTTTGCGATATTTAGCTGCTTGCAGTTTTCTGCAAGGCGAGCGGCTTCTCTGTAGCTTGATGGATGTGAGCTGGCTGTATTGCCTGGTATATTACGTCGCTCAGAGCCGAATGCTGTTTCAACCTACCGGCGCTTTTCTTGCAAGTAAGCGCATGCTCGTTCGTGAAAGACACATCAGTGCTTTGCGCAATAATGTGCAAAGGAGCCTACTTCCCCCAAATGCAAGCCGGAGACGACGAAACAATTATATTGAAAGTACATATGATGATTAATTCATTAATAGAACATACGTGTTCGACGTCTTTGCCATGAAGAATCAACCAATAAGCAAGCCATACCCAATAATCATGGTAATTGCGGTGCTCTTCCAGTAGATTAGGGTTTCCCTCTTCCCTTGATTCCGCGGTTGTGCATTTGTTGTAGTATTTTTTGGGTGTAGGTTGGTGCTCGACTTTAATGTTACGACGAAGCATTGTTCTACTTTTCTATTAAGCGATCTATTGTTATGAAGGCAGCCGATTGTTGTAGATGGCAGTTTCTTTTGATGTACGGAAGTCTGAGGGAAGGGGGTTTAATAGATTGTTAGACGTTCTATTACGAGGCTAGCCCTGCACATTAAGCGGCCGGAATTCGTTATTGCGCAAAATCTGCAGCTGTGCACTATTATGCACGCTTACCAAGACTAGAAATAACCGTCCGCCAACAGACGTCGTAGTAAGCGTTTGTGCAAGTTGCCTTGCATCATGCAATGGCGTGGTCTAGGTAGATTCTACTTCCTTGGCGTCTCGCGTGCTCGATCGCAGGTTCGACCCCGGCTGTTAGGATACATTTCCTCTACTCGAGCATGCCGGGAGTGTGTAAGTAGACGCACTGGAATAAGACGGCACACTTTGATAGCTCACTTGGTACTCTGTCCTCGGTCACGCCGTCACAATGATTCGTTGGTGCAACATTTCGAGAACAGCCGAAAAAGTTCCAATAATAATAATAATTTCGGGGGGGGGGGGGGGGCACAAGTTTACTGGAGAGAGTCTAGCTGTTGCCGGTGTCGGGAAGGGTATTATTAAGTAACGTCCGGATTAGTGGTCCGTATCCTTTTCCGAAAGCAGTGTCGCCAGTTCAGTCAAATTAGTGGTGGCAACTTTTTTGCAGTTACCGATCCCTGGGGATGGGGGGGGAAGCGGATTTGCTGGGTTTGCGAGTCCCAGACTAGTCACCATGGGGGCTGGGGTGGCGCAGTCCGTTTGGAATCCCGTAATCCCCCAAAGTAATACTGAGAGGTTTCAGCAGTAAAAAAAAGTGGAGGCAACTTGTTGAATGGACGAGTAATCAATATGACGCTTCTTGTTTTCCTCTCTCGCCTGGCCAGCGCGTTGAATTGGGCGACGTGTCTCTCTACCGCCGTCGACTCCCAGCGCTCCCAGCAGCTCAAAGCTGACTCACAGACAATGAATGGGTCGATGAGAGCACTCCGCTAGCTCCGGCCCGGCCCACCATAAAGATCGCCGGAGCGAGAACAATGCCATCCAACCTGAGTCGACAAAACGCGGCCGCAAACCAGGCCCGCTTAGTGGCGTCTGCCCGACCGGACACCTCACCTCAATGGCCCCCAACCACCTATCCATTTAAGCAGCATTATTTATTATTCATCGGCAATTCATTATACGACGGGCCAATCGACTTATTGCACCGTGCATCATCGATCGTCCCTCACTTACGTCGATTCGAGTGTCTACTTACCTACTTACTATGAATGAGAGGCTGAGGGCCTGAAGACAGCCAGTGGAATGAGCGACTCGCCGACTGGCGGTGTGGTGCGAACCATGGTCATCATCATCGTCGTCGTCGTCGTCGTCGTCATCATCATCGTCGTCGTCGTCATCTGTTTGATATGAATGGCGTCACGATCTGCGACAAACTACGACGAAATGAGCCGAACATCTCCCCATGCTGCCTCCTTGCGCGCAAAACTGGTTACTGGCCAGCCATTTGATTTGTGCCGTTTTATGCAGACGAGGCCGTCATCAATCGTCGTACAGACGGGATGGCCTCGTTCACGCGCGTCGCTCTGAATCGAGTGCCCTCGCATGACACAGGCATAGCAGACGACACGATCGTTCTCCTTATCGCCAACACATCGCCATCATCAATACCCTGACAAACCACTGGCACGATCACGATGCACTACACAGTCTCCGTCACCCTCATCGGTGGTATCTATAGCGGCGGCGACGAATGTCGCACTTAACGGACGGCTTCTTTTTGTCACTTTGAGAGGAAGCGGCGAATAGTATACTGAGAGGGCCGAGGCTCGTTACGGAAGGCGTAGTTGTCGTCGTCGTCTGGTAGGACTACGATCACTATTGCAAGTACTACCGCTGGTAGAAGCGGCACAAGCAGCCGAATAGAATTGTTGGACCCTTTTCTAGGCCTACCACCATGCTGAATATGATTAAAGATGATAGGCCTCATGGCAATTCCAATCCAAAGGGATTACAAACAGCCTTCTTAAAAACAAGGCTGTTCTTCTAGGCCTACAATGATGGCACGTGCTACATTCATGTTGAACAGATGTAAGCATCTGCATCTTTCCAGCCGTTGTGTAACGTGCCAGTCTATAGACTAGATGAGGAGAACAGCCAGGCACAGGTTCTTGATAGACTCTCTGTTGCGTGTTTCTTTCTGCAATGTTAGCGCATGTTAGCAACGAGAAGTTAGGGTAGCGGTATATGCATATATATATATATATATATATATATATATATATATATATATATATATATATATATATATATATATATACACATATATATACATATATAGGGTCTCCCAGAATTCGTCCAACAAACTTTAGGCTCTAGTACAACTCGGCAAAAAAGCATTTTGTTCATGAAACTGAGGTGAAATGAAAAAGAGGCGGAAATAACTTATTTTGGAGTGAGAGCGAAATTATTAAAAGTAGTTGCATTAAGCTTTATATCCTGGCATATCTCCCCTAAATCTGTGATTTCGAGAGCCTCAGCCATCCTATCGATAAGCCAATCATACCTGTGAGCTTGGAGTGGAAAATTTGCATCTGTTGAATTGCATTTAACGTTGGCTCAAAGCAGAACAAATGTTGCATTAAAGATTGTCCTTAAAAACTTAAATTATTTGCAATTTCTGTATTTTGTAATTCTGTTTTTGGAAGTCATTTCCGTTCCCTTGTTCTATTGGGAAACGTATTTTTGCGCCGAGTTGTACTAGATCCCAATGTTTATTAAACGCATCTCGAAAAGGGGGGATTTTTTTTTCCAGATAGATTATTACAGTTGCGCGCTTGGCGGCTACTGCGCCATTCAAAAAAGCTTTTTACAAAGGTTTTCTTTGCGGTGGCTTTTGCGTACAAATTTGCGCCACTACGTGTTTGTATTACGACCTTATTAAAAAAAGATTGCGGTCTTTGAGCGTTCTGACATATTTGATCGAACATCTTGGTATCGTTTTCTTCTAAAAGCTGTAAAATTTAATCACATTCGATCTCCTTAGGGTCAATATTGCACCTGTATCCGACGCGTTTTAAAAATCTGATGTGTATTGTGGAGATAAGTTTCTTGCCTTTTGCAAGACCTGTATGCCAAACAAGAGACGCGTACAGTATCACTGGTAACACATACTGTTTGTAGATACTGACGTAGAGCCTAGCGTCAGACAATACAAACGTCCTCATAATCGAGTTAACTTTCCTGGATGCGCGGGCTACAGTTTCCGTTATATGTGCACTATATTTCAAACTAGTACAAGTCAATACACCTAAGACTTTCATAATCGTTGCAGCTCGTAGATGCTCACCGCTAAGGGTGTAGGAGTATCTAGGATTTGTTTTATCAAAATGTAGAATAGCGCACTTTTGTACGGGCAATTTGAGATCCAGTTTACAAGCCCATTCAAAGAAGTTACCTAATACTGTTTGTAAAGCCATAGCCTAAACATCACCATCAACAATAGTATACATTTAATTATCGTCTGCATAAATGTTCATATGTACATGTTTCGGGACGATGTACGAGTATTTCAGTGAATCAGTATACAATATGTACATAAGCGGCATAAGTATGGTGCCCTGTGGACAGCCAGAAGTGGCTCGACCACAGGATGATAGGCAAACATTGACCTTACGCGGAAAGTCCTTTTTTTTTTGTTCTGGGAGGTTTCGGGAATGATGACGCGGAAAGTCCTGCCACTTAAGAATGCAGCTATCCACTCGACTTTTTCTGCCAACCCCATAACTACGGAGGACCTGCAGGAGTTTATTGTGTGTGACCGTTTCAAATGCTGACTTTGTTGGACAAATTCTGGGAGACCCCATATATGCAATTGCAATTAAACACCGAATTGTGCGATTAGGTATCTAATTGCAGGGTTTCCATGAACTACACGTATTGCCTTCATAAAGCAGTAACCGGAGTTCGTCGGTTCCATCTAATGTCCCCCCACGTCGATTATTTATATTTATTTCTAACTTATTCCGGTTGATGTAATAGTACACATTCGCAAAAGACCGGCTGTGAGAGTATAACACCAAATCATCTGCATACATCAGGGGGTTAAAACCCCGTAAAAAGCTAGATGGTCAAGTATAATTGTTCGTGCAGCTAAGGCCGCTCGGAAGTCTACAATTACGGCAAAGAGAAAAGCCCCTTTAGTGAGAAGTACAGTGCTGGCATTGGTGACTGGACCTTTCTGAAGCCATGTTGTTGCTCCGGCAGCTTTCTTTTCATTTTAAATTGTTTTTCTGATCGATGGGTTCAGACACATATAGGGTTCGCAAGAAGCACACTGCTGATTGTACCATAGTGCGAACGTTCGGTTTGTTCGCTCTGGCCTTGCGCCACCAGTGTTGGTAATTCGAGCATAAGATTCGCCATCTCCTTGCAGCAAACGCCAGGTCTTTTTTGTACCCCCTTATATCGGATTGTACACGGGTTAGCATTTGTAGCAATTATGTCGATTATGGATTTTTTGGTGGGAATCGCACTCAGAATGAGAGTACGAGTAGTTTATTTAACTCTTCATATGTTAATAGTCAAATATTAGTTGTTACTGCCACGCCACTTCTGGCAGTCCTTCCCCCGGCTATGGAAGCGATCCCACTACCGCCACTGCCTTACAACGTTGAACTCCCATGAAGATACGCTGCACCAGGTACTCCCCGGCTTGCGCATCTTTCGTCACAGAAGTTACCCTCCTTCCGAGCTCCTTGAGGAACCTGACAGTCGCCTCAGCGATTGGCCCTTTGTTTCAATGGCGATTGGCTGAATTATGTATTGCGGCGTCAGCTCCCTGTATTTCGACAATTTGCGACTTTCAGCAAGACGTGCGATCGCGTCAGCTTCCCGACTTACGCGCGCAATGTAATTGCTGGCAAGTGTCCATGACAGCGTCGTATTCCATACTAGCAGACGGCCCCGTTCTCATGGTGTTAGTGTTTTTCCATCTGGGCATAGGAGGCTGTTAGCACACATGGCGAGTGACTCTTTCACTGAAGGAATCTGGGCGCTCTGCAGAGCACGGTGTACGATATCGTTGATGGCAAAATGTCTTGAATGACGACCGGCACTGAACCGGCAGGACAGCGCGTGTTTCGCTGAAGCGAAAACTTTGTAGATTGTCTTTAAGGCGCTTTCAAGCGCTTTCAAAATGCATCGCGCAAGGAAGCTTTAGCGGAGTGATATTTTCATGATTTTTTTTTCCAGGAGGAACGGTTTCAGCCGACTCAATATTAACCTCTTAACCTGTAACCAAAGAAAACAGAGAAGTGAGCAACTTTTCAAATACACTGATCACCGCTGCTTGGATTGCTTTTTCAATGCAACGATCTTATCTAGCAAACCTTGCACAAGATCTGCAACGATGTCCGTTAAAGGCAACACCTTTTTGCCTTGTTCTGCAGGGGATATCCATAGGCCAACTTGTTGGGCTTTCACCGCGACGTCATTCATTTTCATATAATTTTTCATTACATACAACCAACGAAGTTTTGAATAGTTCAGACGACTGAACATGTTCTATGGGGGCGCAAAGTGGTAAGGTTAGAGCATCAGGCCACCTCTAAAGAACAATCCGAGAGACTTGATATACATATATATATATATATATATATATGCGGCCTAATCGACCGGGACATAAACCTTACAAGGCCCATGCTCGCCGCTATATAGGCCTCAATTGGCATGAACCTTGCAATTATTTTTATTTTATTCTAGAGAGCCTTATTTTCTACACTTTGCTTCAGGAACCTTGCAGCCTGTGTCAAAGTAATTTAGGCTGTAGTATCTATAGCTACATTGTGTCGCAACATAACACATCCCCATAAAGAAGAAATAAATTCAAACATTTAAATATTTAAAACATGTTTTAGAATCGAACCTGTTTCACTAAATGCAAAGCTAGAAACGCTGTCCTTTTGTTAGCCATACGATTTTTTTGTTCCGATTTATTTAAGAGGTGAAAATTGCGTTACGCACGAATGGACAACGCCTTGAGATGTAGGCCGAACAGTGGCCGCCCTCTCTCCACAACACTACCGGCAAAACCGGTTAAAATTTCTGCTTGTCGATGATTTGACAACTTCTGTAAATCAGCCTCGCTTAAGTTTTGCTCCAGGCCCTTCAGGTTAATAGTACTATGGGTAGGTAGGAGCGGTGGGTACCTACCGGAGGCCACTTGTGTGAAGAGTGGAACTGCCCGGGGCCACCTGCGTGGAGAGTTTCAACTGGACGTTGCCACTTAGACTGCGGCATCTTAGCGCTTGAGTGCCTGCAAACCCTTATTAACTAACCAACAAGTGAAGCTGGCGGTGACGCTGTCAATTCGAATGTCGCAAAGAGATCATTCTGAGCCCGATTGCTCAGAGAGGCGACTGAAGCACCTCTGAGCATATTTCGCGCCCGAATCAACACTCAACGACGCAAGCTCTCACTGTTTGTTACTCACTTAAACCGCTAAATATACAATTTTGCAGGAGCACCAGCTAAGCACAGCCGCATGAGTGAAATCGTGGAACACACCTATCTATATCCGCACACCTGTACAGACATCGCGTGCTCTCTAAACATATGTACTACTCTTCTGTTTGAAAGCCCCGTTAATACAAGTACGCAGAAAGCTGCTAAAGGAGGTGATATAAGCGAATTTAATTAAGAATAACGCGTCTTCTGCGGAAATGTTTGATCGGAAATTCTGAGAACGCTCCACCCTCTGTCAAAATTTTGTTTTTACGATCTGAAAAAAAGATGCGATATTTTACCTGAGGTTTTGCAATTTCCTTGACGAATCTCTTGAACTTAAACCTCGCAGCCTTTGTGTCGTTCTTCGGAATCACCGTTAGCAGTTTATCATTTCCAAAGCGGTGGATCGCTTGTTGTGTGGATGTTTGGGTGGTGTACGACCCAATGGGCACACGCTTATAAAAATGTAGTCCGTTCTAGATTCGAAACCTCTCAGCCTCAGTCCCTATGCGACTCCCTTTGGGAAAACTACAACGGTGACAATTACTTTCAAACTGCGTTAGGAGGTGTTCTAGGCATAATCGAACCCAGTTTGCTTAGCGCTGGCTGACCACTGATTATTAGTATATGCCACGCAATTTTTTTTCGTAGCGGAGATGCCTTAGGCGGCTAATGCACAGTTTGAGACAAGGCGTTACCATGGCTAACCAGACCTACAATTGCAGGTTCAAGTCCCAGCCTTGCTCGTTGTTTTCGGTGAGCGTGGCCGTTGTCATTGTCCTGCCGCTACATACCTCTAATGGAGACAGCCTATTTCAATCAAGTAATGAGAACGCGTCGACGATGGGTACATTTAAATCGCTACCGTGCCATACACATCCTAATCTATTTCGATTTTGCGTCTAAAAGGTGGTTGTTAGAGCGTTAAAAAATGAAAAACACTTTTAGCCTGACCGTAGCGTTTTAACACTAGACTTACCACGTTCGCCGACATATCTCCCACAAAGTGTCATCGGCAAATAAGGATCGAACAATTTGAAAGGTTATGCACGTGTCGCCGTAACGTTGCGCATCAACCGCACTAAATATAACTTTTTTTTTTAGTTTATATATAATTTATATATATACGAGTATATACAGTCACTGAAAAAAATATAGGACCACCCATGTTTGCCACATTTCACGCATTTATTATAACCGATTGTGTAAAGATCATAATGATACATGCTCACAGAGTAACAGCGGATACTTTTATCGACATTTGGAGTATCGGGTTACCTTAAAACACGAGATTTCGACATTTGGCACAGCTACGCTGAGAAAAAATTATAAAGTCACCACCAAGATGCATGTCTTAGCAAGTGAATTGAGTGGAATAACAACGTTTGGGCTCATTTCACGGCACCTAACAACTATACTTAATATTTAGTGAACTTCCAATTACGTCGGATAACTTCAAAAATGCGGTTTGGTATAGTGTTGAACAAATTTTGGATGACGTCCTGCGAGAGCTCGTCCCAAGCCTTCACAATTGTTTTTTTAGTTCTACCTGGTTCAAAAATTGTTTTTCGTCGGTGTAAACCTCTCGGGCGAGCCAGCCCCATACATTCTCGATAATATTAAGATCAGGTGAGACTGCAGGCCAGCGTAGGACCTCAATGTGGCGTTGTTCGAACCAGCTTTCGATCAACTTAGCAGTGTGAATCGGGGCATTATCGTGTTGAAAAACAAAGTCGGGTTCTCCCATCACCTCAAAATGTGCGGATTGCTCTTCTAGTAGATCCCTATAGCGCGTCGAATTAACACAATCGTCTAAAAACACAATCGGCGACCTTGTATAATACCCGACAGCGGCCCACATCATCATCGAACCGCCACCTGAGTGCCGTTTTGACAAAAATCGTTCTTCCTTGCGCACATCGTGGAAATAATAGTTAAATCCATCCGTTCCATCACAATTGAACTTTTTTTCATCCGAAAAGAGCACTCGGTGCCATTCAGTGGTCCATGACGTCGTAACCTGGGCAAAGTCGAGACGAGCTTTCTGATGCTCAGCGGTCAATCGTGATTTTCTCTTAAGTTTTTTTCTCGTGAGCCAAAGTGTCTTCCTGAGGAGGTTTTGCACATTTCGCACGTTCTTTTGCACACCGGCCGCCGCGCAATTGCCTTTGCCGAGAGCGCAGAGTTCGAGGCTATCTTCAAAATTGCGCGCTTGTTTCGTTCCGAAATGGCATTTGGACGCCCCGGACTCTTTTTTACGCCGTATTTTTCACCCAAATTCACGAAGTTGTTCACTACTTGGCGAGAACGCCCCAATCGACGGGAAATTTCCCGATTAGAGAGGCCGACATCCTTATAAGCCTTGATTTGAGTCTTTTCGTGACCACCCCCTTCGTTTCAGCACAGAAAAATTTCTGGTAGGAGGTCTGCTTTCGTTTCCGTCGAGCCGTGAAATGAGCCCAAACGTTGTTATTCCACTCAATTCACTCGCTAAGACATGCATCTTGGTGGTGACTTTATAATTTTTTCGCAGCGTAGCTGTGCCAAATGTCGAAATCTCGTGTTTTAAGGTAACCCGATACTCCAAATGTCGATAAAAGTATCCGCTGTTTATCTGTGAGCATGTATCATTATGATCTTTACACAATCGGTTATAATAAATGCGTGAAATGTGGCAAACATGGGTGGCCCTATATTTTTTTCAGTGACTGTATATATATATATATATATATAATTCAACATATATAGGGGTTTTAGATGCCGAGGTTTGCGGCCCGAACCGGGACCTGGCAAAAGCGCGGCAAGACATGATCACCAAATATGACGTCGAGTTCCTAAGAGCGGCGCTCCCCGACCCGCAAAAACCTCGCAGATTCAGATCCATCACTATCTCTATGAGTGGTGTATGGGACTCCGAATTTGCGAGGACGCTCTTGGGGCTCGGCGTCACGAAGAGGAATCTTATGGATCTCACCGTTTTAACTTTGCAAGGAACCTTGAAGATATACCGCTCGCACCGGGTCTATAAGAGCGGGGGCTACCATCAAGCAAAGACACGGACAACTGATTCATAATTTCACGTGACACCTTTTTACCACCATTTTTTTAAGGCGAGCACTGCCGAGTGTGCAAACGTATTGTAAATGATTAATAAATCATCACAATATTTTCTATATTTATATATATATATATATAGTGATTATTCTGAGATGTATATATATATACATTTTGGAATAATCTACCAGCATTGATGGCGAGTAGTTAAATATTTGAATAAATCTTCAATAGTGCGATACTCATCTTGCAGTGGGATATCCGTACGGCGGGATTATCTACGACGTCCTGGGTAAAGATGCGGTATTCATCGGAATATTCATTATGATTTTGCCTGTCATGTGTAAGTTCATTTTAAATATAGTTTTACGGTATTTCACCGGCAGAGCGTATGAGTGTACACAGTTGTATATTCTCTTGTTTATGCATTCTGTGAATATTCTTAAAGAGTCACTTTAGGTCTGTATTAGTTATGATCGTGTTCCGCGAAATATACGGTCACAACTTAAAACTGTTATATATAAATATATATATATATATATATGTATATATAGAGAGAGAGAGAGATGGGATCTTGTTAAGTATGTTTAATGAAGTAGCGTTCGTTTGTTCTAGTGGTCACTGCAATGTCATTTCATGTCGACCAAGACGACTACGAACGAGTACAGGTGAGTGATATCTTGACAAAACAAATATAATGAAGGTCTATGAATTTATGCCAGTAATACCACTAAGAAATGTTTGACATTATCTACAGGTTTTTGTAACTTCCAATGCCACGCTTCCCGAACTATAAGCGCAGTTTTCTTTTATTATACATATTGTTAGATCCCGGACTTATGGAGTCGTTTATGGTTGACACTTGAAGCTACTCTATATATTGTCGCGCTCTAAGCGCTTTATGGCAAGAAGTGCATTGTAGCGTTTATCCGCTGCCATTCCGCCCGGCTACAGCGCTAAAAATAGAGGTCCACATATGTCGACCGCTTATGTCAGACATTTCTAACTTTTTGCATTTGATTGACGTTTAACCTAACCTACAAGTATACTGAAAGATCGCATCGCAAGGGCCAGATACTTGCACTACCCTAAATATTCTGACAAGACCCAGAGCCATAAACCGTGCTTTACTTTATTGTAATATAGGAGGCAAAAATTACCGACTTTTTGCGAGATCGATTCGTGCGCTAAACCCCTATCACGACAATCAGCAGGTGAGCAGCTGATTTCCGTTGTCATGAAGTCATGATGAAATCATAAGAATTGATCCTCTAGTGTAGCAACATTTTTAATTTTTGACTCACTTTTTTCCACCGGCCTTTGTGAAACACGATGCTAATACAATTTCATAGATAAAGCAAGCAGCAGAGGCCTCTCCAAGTAGCTGCCGAAGCTCCTAAGAAAATAGCTTCGACAACGCAGAAATAGACCTATAGAGAGAGAGAGAGAGGTGTCCTTTGCCTCGACGCAACGGAATATGACTTACCTTAATCTAAATATTTGCTTTGTGCTGAGCAAGTTAGCGAAGTGTCTGTCATTGTGCAGAACACGAACGGTGTAATCGGTTCCTTCGTGCGTTGACCGGTTCTCCCGCAAACGTAGAACAACTATGTAGGAGAAAAAGCAGAATAACTACTTTTATAAATTTCATTCTCCCTCCTAAACAAGGCGTTTCCGCCCCTCTTTTCATTAGGAAAATATTTTCTTGCCGTGTTCTACCAAACCTTAAAATAAGTACATATTGTTATAAATGACCCTTTATATACATATAAATATATATATATATATATATATATATATATATATATATTGTTATAAATGACCCTTTATATATATATATATATATATATTGTTATAAATGACCCTTTATATATATATATATATAATCGACGTGTCACATAAGTAAACGGCAAACAAACATTTAGTTGAGTTTGCGACAAGAAACTCCTCTTATTTGAAACAGCCAGCTATCTTATGGCGCGTGGTTTCGAGATTGATTCATTACCTACGAGTGTAGTGTTTAGGCAACGTCATTATTCTAATTATAAGTATTTATGATGCCATCAGCATGTCGTATTTTGGCAATCGGCCGGTAGTTTGGGTGGAACGGAGGGACTTTTGAATGGGATTTGCCATTCGCGAAGATATACAAACTTAGATTTTCGGGGCGCATCCGGAGCGTTTGAGATATCGGATACCCGGGCCGTTTGAGATATCGAACAATGGGTGTGTGCTATTTATTATGGTTATTTATGTATTGCTGCGCCTGCACTTCTGTGCGTACTCCTGTAAGAAGAACGTAACTAATCGCCAAATAACCGGGTTTGAATTTGAATTTCCATGCGCTCTTTTGGCCATCCGCCAAGCAAACAATCTGTTGACAAACTCATAACGGGCCGCGGCCTTTGGAGTAATGGATCGCTGACTTTTTAAGTTATCGAAGCGTACATCAAAGAAGCGTTCTTGCAATTCACATGTGTTTAGTTGACGGAGAGTAGATATGTTGTCTTGCTTGATTAGTGAGTCTATACTAGGAATAACGTCAGCTGACACGAGGGCACATGAACAGCAGGCATCTAGATCGAGTCTTAGACGTCTTCCACTAATTTTCGATATCCGGTCAGATGGCCAGTGGCTCCTAGACAGAAGAACAATGTGTAAGTTTGGAAACACAAGGGAGTTATAGAGGCAACTGTACACATGAGAAGTCGTTAGAATAAAGCAGCGCAGAATAGTAGTAACAAGGCACAATGATGCGTCTACAATTTGGTAAATTGACGGCTAAAATTAAGATCAGGCCTAATGTATACGCGCCTGGGGCACGTGTTATGGTGGACACAAATAAAATAAAAACAGATGTCTAGTTCGTCCGTTGCAGCAACTTTCAATTTCGTGCTACGGACAGACAACCGCCATAGACAGGCATGCTGTCATCATCGGCGTCACCGCTGCCCTTGATGATTCTTCTCGCTCGATACTTCTAGAAAGATCATTGCGTCAATAAAAATGTATTTGATGTGCGCAACAAAAAAGGCAAGATGCCAGCAGAATGTCATCCCTGCTCAACTGCGCGGCAACTGCGATGGCCGAACTCCAACACGCGACATCCGCACAGCGGGGGTTTTCAGCATGGCGGCGGGCTTCTCTGAGCTGAGCCTACTCGAAACTTCGTCGTGTGAACAACAATGACAACAGATAGTGCGCGTAACGGAGTAGCATTCGCCCGAGGCATGGGTTGCTGACATGTGTTGGCTACATGTGTTGGTGTATTTATTTCGGGGGTGCAAGTTGCCCAGTAACTTGCCCATTTCGGCTATCTCGGCTGCCTGTGGTATACGACTGTTGATAGCTGCAGCAACAGCTACTATCGAGCCTCCTAGTGGCAGCAACCCCAGCGGCAATTTTTGGAAACCGGCTCGAATTTGTTATTTTAAGACGATGCCGCGGCACCCGACCTCGCCTGTCAGCTGCACCAAGTCGGCTTGCTTTGATGGATTAACGCTGTGAATATTGCATGAGGCAGACATAGCCGACTTTCGGCACAACCTATGATCGTCGACAAAGTTCTTCGAGTGCGGGATGCTTTCTGCTAAACGAGGGTCGATGTATGGAGGGGTTCATCAGACCGGACTAAATTGAGCGGACATTTTAAGATCGCGCTCACTGCAGGGCATATATATATATATATATATATATATATATATATACGAGAACTTAGGCTTTCAGAAATCAAGTTCCGACAATAATGTTGAACTATGAACAATAATATATGTTTTGAGCTAACTTGCATAGAAATTATCATATCTATTCTGCGCCGGAACGTTTCTCAGCGGAACGACTTGTAGTCTAAGTGTGAGCCAAGTATTGGCATAACGTCGTCGAGTTACCTTACAATAGATAATTAAAGTGATTAGACAATGATCACACAGGCACTACCAAATTCCGAATGGCTTCGCATAATTAGCGCGTTTTTTTGCCTCCTTTGAGCTCGTACCTAAATGACGTCAACAGGAAAACTTCTGGTGAACAATTGAATCCAATATAACACCCGCTCTTGCACTTTTTCAGTTCGGGGTTTAAATCGCACACAAACTCGTGTCAAAAGGTTACTATCAAAATTTTCAACACTTCCTTAGGAGCGGCAGTGAGCGAGTTCATTCCCAATATATAGCAGTCCACCGATACAAAATCGAAACTGCTCCGCGGCTATACGATATTCCCCCAAGCTATGGTCATATGCTTAGACAGCTACTCCTTGTGCCAAACAGCTGGTATGAGCGGGAGCGCTATATTGCTGAAAGACGTATCGCAGCACCGTAGACACTTTGTGTATGTGAAGCTAGAGGTCGTTTCTGCGATTGATTTCTACATCTAGGGTGAATACTCTCTCGCTAGAGACAATAAAAAGATGGCTTATAGCCGCGCGTTTGAGAGAAGCGAGCAGCAAATGACATGGAGTAAATCTATTGGCTTCGGCTGCCTCAGGGAGTGTTTGCGTGACTTTTATGACAGTCCTCATGGACAAACCTGTGCCGTGTGGCCGTTATGGCCATGTTTAATTCCCACGCATAATTGCTGATCGTGATCAGATAGAAGAATTCTCAGAAACTCGTAGTTAGATTGGGTCGATTAGCTCTTCTGAATTGTTGCTGTGTACACTCTGTCGCAAACCCCTTTTTTTGCGCTGTGTAACAATTTGTGTTTGTTTCTTTTACAACAGTATATTCTGCGTAGCGATCCGCTGAACTATCCGTAGGCTGACACTGTGTAAATATGCAATCTGAGTGCGACCCAAGCGTAGCTGCGCTTCGCCTATATTTTGAAGATGACGTATCATCTTCTGCTATGATTAGCATGTATTTGTGTTCTACTGCGCATAAGCTCCGTCTGCTACCATCAATGCATTACCCATCCGGATAAACGTATTCCAGATACGATAAGTTTTCGAACTGAAACGCGCGCCATCTCAGACGCATATATATATACATACACACGCTTGAAGGATCTATACGGTAAAGGAAAAGTGCCGTACGTACAGAATCGGTCGCACGCAAGCTCTCGCGAAGCGCCCGAGGGCCGAATTTGAAGTCGATTTTTCACCAGTCGTCCTATTCACAGAGGGAAGTGTGGGGACGAGAGCGGGGCGGTGCCCTTGAGCCCGCAAAGAGTTCGTTTGCCTGCCCAGACGTCTTAGTCCAGCTTGGCTTGCCGTTGCTGCTGTAGCTGTCACCGCTGCCACCGTTACCGCCGCTGCCGCCGCCTCTCCTCATTTATTCGTCGAAAAATGAATGTCCCACGCTGAAACCGAAGCAGTTGAAGGGAAAGCTCCCGGTCGAGCATTCTTTCGACGACACTTTCTCTTTTGGCACGCTTTCTTCTTTTTCTCGTTTGTTGGCTCTTTTCGTGTTGCGTCGTCGTCGTCGTTATTGCTGTCGCGTAGACTCATGAAAAATGCTCACTTTTCTTGCTTTCATTTCGATGAATGGCATCATGGAATGATGTTTCATCATCGTTACTGAGCTAGGAATTTCTTATAGCGAATATATCGAATGCGAGAGTAGCCGACCGGTTACGGTGCAGCAACGCCAACCTCACCCTTGTTAATATTGCTAGTTTTTTGTATAGACAACAAATTGCGAAATATGCTACGCATGCCATTGTAAAGAAAACTCAGCTGCAGGTATGGGCCGGCAGTGTCGGACTCCGAAGACGAAAACAGTAATTTCCCCATGTCCGCATCCGACCAACTACTGCGCTAAACCATAACTTTAAACGATTAAAGTGGGACAGCAGTTTGAGCTCCTATGTGTTCCGGAATGCTTCCCCCCCCCCCCCCGCCCCGCGCAAACGTGTCATGATAATTCGTCTTGTCTTGACGCAAGATGTTCTCAATAGTATGACTAATACTGGCTTAGTCGTCAAGTAGCTTGATCATCTTCGGTCTTCGGTTTCGATTTGACAGTGCTTACAGAATTGGGATTTAGTTGTCCTGTTCTAAACAGGTACGAATAGAAATACCCGTGTTTATTGTGGACAAAAATCACGTAGAACGTCAGCTCAACATCTGGCCGGTTTACTCAGACCCTGACATTTCTGGCATCAAAGACCTTACCCGGTCCCCGGGCGCTCCGTGGGAAATGAAGTCACGTTTGACCCCCCCAATGTCAAAAGTCCTGTTCCTTTCGTTTCGTTCTTTCTCCTTTGCTGGGTATGCCCATAAGTGGTCTCGCCGTAGTAGTTCGGCATCAACCGGGCTGCGTTGTGCTAAACCTTAGTCGAATTTATATATAATACGCTGCTAAACGTATGTGGTGCGTGCTCCGTAGTCCCTTGTCGCATTCCCTTGTTGTAGGCATTGTTGTAGGCGCATTCCCTTGTTGTAGGCATTGTGGTAGGCGCATTCCCAGCGGTATGGACGAGCCTAGCCGTGCTTGCGTTTGGCCAACGTGCTTATTGGGCAGATTAGTCTATAAAAGACAGTCCCTTTCAGAAGGTATAAGATGGGCTTTCTTTCAAGCAAAGGAAAGACAGCCGCTGTAGAGAATCCGTGCGGTTACGTTAACCACCATATCCGGAAACTCCCTAAAGAGTAGTTTTGGGGCCCAGAGTCAGTAAGGCCTTGTCCTCTTTCGGTCTTCAGTCGTTGTCCCGCAGCGAGCACCTTCTTCTCCTAGGATATAGTCCTTGGCCACTCCCGTTTCATGCGTGCCTGGTCAAGGGGCGTAAATGTTGGGGAAAGGCCGCGTTTATCAGAGGGCAGATTTGTCACCTTTCTGATTCTCGGCGCGCCGCCTGTCATTTTATATGGCCATTCTCATTGGTGCTCATCTAGCTCTGCTAAGAACTTTTCCAAAAACGTTTTTTGCTCTCAACTGTGTTATGCTCAAGGAAGTCCACAGGCGTAAAAGTTGCAGTTGTTTGATACGAGCCTCACTCGTGTTGCTGCGCCTTGCCCTGTTGAGGAGAAAATCCTGGCTACCGTAATCGTCGCTCTATAGATTGCTTTGCTCTTCGAGTCGAGTGAAGTGTGTTATGGGGATGATTTTCTGTCGTCACATTCTATACAACAATGATCGCTATACTTTTTTTTGGGTCAAGTAGTACGGTTTAGTTTAAAACTTTTAAAAACATAATCTCGTTAACCGTGTGATCTAGGGCGCGTCTAGGGCAGCGGCTAATGTGAATGCACCCCGGCAAGCCGGTGCACTCCCTTAGTCGCAAGGACCCCTAAAAAAGACAAGGAGGAGGCGCCCTCTGTCGTTTTTGCAGTTGTCAGCGGCACACCACCATTGGGCAAGCGTTGGACCCCAGTAATCTTTACTTTGTATTTTATCACGTAGACCGGGAGAATCAAATGCCGCTTGGTACCCTCCTCGCCTACTGAGTAAAAAATATTCTTTCTTGTGTGACAGAAATCTCAACAATTTGTCTTCGTGCGATGCGTTCGAAGAGCATACTGACATCTTGGCCTCTTCTTGGTTTATAGTATGAGGGGTACTTCGTTTCGGGCGGCACTTCTAATTTTTAAGACAGCAGAGGACTTTTCATATAATGCTCGTTTTGAGGTGGGATAAGCTGTTGCACGCGCGACCTGGCAGTTTTTTCGACAAGACTCTCCTCAGTCCGCCTGCAGTTTCACAGGTCGTAGTCGAGTGTTATTAGCTATATGTTACCTTATTCGGCCTTCTAGGTGCTACACTTCTGTTTATCTATTCTTGATGTCTAATGTAATACGTCTTCTCGATCAGGCCAATCCGTTCGGCCAATTGGCAGAGGTGCGGATCTTCCATCTTCCCGTCTTCAGTTACAGTTTAGGGTCAACAGCAGACGGTGTTCGCCACATCGTCTGCTTTCATCTTGGTTTGACCGTTCTTTCTAGCGGTTTGCCCTGGACCTTCTCCGGCTCAATGCCGCGCCCTATGTACAACTCGTTGCGCCGGGGTGAATATCTCGCAAAAAAATATGCGACAAGCTAGTTCCCTGCTTTAAAAAATAAAAGATTCATTACTAAAAAAGTTAGACAAAATATAAAATACATGTCCGGCTTTGAACAAAAACCAAAAAAAGGCATTAGCCTTTCGAAACAACAAAAAATCAGTATGTGTCTAATTCCAGTCTAAAAATTAAGGGCTTGAGTTCAGAATAGGGTGGTTATCTGAGGATGTTAAACGCTAAAACGATACACTCTGCAAATTTGTGCCACATATTTTGCGGCGTTAAGGCAAGAAGTTGGATGTAATAGCGTCTATTGAATCTATTAAGATCAGGTACGGATCTAAGTCCAAATGAGTATACAGTGGCTAAAATGCTTTGTTGGTGTCATAAGGTTAGAAGGTCAAGTTAGGCGGTCGCGGCTGATACGCGTCGCTAGAAGCTGAAAGAGGCTTCTCGCGTAGAGGTTTTATAACGTCAGCCGCTCTATAAAACGAGTCAGTTAAATATATTGGGCTTGCAGCTTTAAATATGTCTGTTTCCCAGAGTTCAGCCAATTCTGGGTGCGTAATATCTGCTTTAGAAGGAGGGACCCCTTAATGGACGCGGGTCCAAGGCCCGAATTCATTTACTCAGTTTTTACGCCGCCATCTTAGTAGACTTCATGATGATTGGACGTCAATATCGATGGGGCCTATGTCTTGTCCTTGGCTATTTCCCTAATGACTTCTGCAGCGTTCATAGCGAGGAGGGGTTAACGCAGTTCAACAGGTGTTTGAAAAGTAAGATGGACGAAGCAAGCTAAAAAAAGCTTTGCCTGAAGACTTGTGTACAAGTAAATCTTATAGTTTGACCGAAATAGGAAGCCATCATGCAAAAGCCCGAAAGACTCGGTGATAAGATCAGGAGTACGTGCATTTTTAGAATAGTTTATTCGGTTTCGTGACGGGCGGTAGGACGACCTTTTTGGCCAGCTGCATATAAAATATGTAGAAGAAATTAGGTTAATATTTGAGCAAATAGACGAGACACTAATAGGGCGATAACATCGATGGAAGTGTTGTCCCAAAATTACTGACCTACCAAAGAAGATAAAATAGTATTTTACAATTACAATTTTTTTTACAATTACAATTTTGTTTATTTCACTCAAATTGAGTATAATATACATTTCAAAAATGTTTCTTCATGTTGCTCTATCTTCTTCACGCTTCCGACGAGAGAAGTAGTGCAGCGATTTTCGGTCCAGCGCTGTGATAGATAGTATTTTGGAAAGTTATGACAGGTCAGGGGACGTGATAGGCGAAATGAAACAAAACTAAGCAGAGCCTAAGTTCTAAGCCTTATGCAAAGGTGATCCTAGGCGTTGTTTAGATTGCAAGGGCATTCCTGACCGCAAACTTTTACTGCATAGCTTTCGAGTCAAATAAAGAGCCTGTCCTTAGCAAAATAACAGGGAAGAACTTATCGTACTTTCTCAGCACAACAATGCATCAGCGCATCTCTCGCTATATCAGATTCCTCCCTACTTGTGCCAAACTATTTGCAACAGAAGTCTGTGTCTTCTATCAGTCCCTCTATTCAAAGACCCGAGTCTCGTTTCTGTTACCCATACATAAATTGGTATATATTGGCTGAAAGGGAAAAGAAAATTATTTAATACTTCATTATTATAGGATTTGAAAAAATGAATGGTATTTCATGCTTGATAAGCAGGACAATGCGACAACGTGCGGGAGGAGATTACTATGAAAGCCCAAATCGTTTTATGGATTCATTATTCTTCGTGCACAAACATTAGTTCTACTCTGAGAACAATATAGTAATAAATATAAAGTACATGCGTACATACATACTTATGATTGCTTGTTGGCAGACTAGGCTTTTTTGGCTGGAACAATTCTGGAAGAACATCAAGTATGAAACTTGTTATTCTTTTATAATTGTTCTAGTGAAAAAACGACTATGCGGTGAGGCAATGTAGAATTTAAATATTTAATTTATATTTGCATATAGTATTTAGCTATAATAATATTCTCCTATGGCTGCTTGGGTGTTGTCGTAACACGCACCAAGCTCTATTTTCATGGCGTGAGATTAGCAGAAACTGAAACAGACTGAACCAACCGCACGACTGTCATTAGTGCTACGTAAATAATCTGCAACAAGGGAAGGCAGCTGTGCATCAGTGGCACAGAGAGGATTGCACGTACGCGTTTTTTCTGACTGTGTAGCCAGCATAACGAACAGACAGGCTTTTCTTATCCCGCTCATTTAGATAACTCTAAGCCTACCTGTCTTAACTCGTTTGTCCTGATCCTGACTTGCAGGAACAGCAAGACGACACGGCTGTGGCGAATGACGGGGGCGTACGCGGGATCAGGGCGATGCTGACGGAACCGGTCGTCCTCATTGCTACAGGTAAGATCACCATCAGATGCTCGATTGATGCGTAGACCACGAGAAGAGGAACAACAGATCTCAATCATATTCGCCCAACAATATGCTATGTGTAAGTAGGTAAAAACATTGGTGTTGCTAAGCGCAATTGCGGGGCGACGTGGTCTAGGGGACCACGTTTTTTTTTTTTTTTTTTTTTTTATGGAGGAGGGTTAAATACTTTTACGTACTATTGCTACGAGTAGAAAATGAGAAGATCCCACTTTCCATTCGAGCAGTGTGGGACTCGACCCCAGCGGATGGGTGTTAGCCCGCTGAGACCCATACCCACTAAACGCACCTCCCCCCTTAAGCTTCACTCTCTGATGACCCAGATCTCCATAGAACAGTACTATGGGCCATCAGGAGAAGTGGCGAGTGCCACTCGGATCATTTGGCCGGGGTCACTCATGGGTTTCCCCAACGTTCGACGTGTCTTGTACTAACACCCGCGAAGCCGCATCATTCGGACTAACGTGATTTTCTGGTGCAGTAGACGGAAATCTTGCTCTCCTGAGCTTTCCCAGGGTTCCTTTTTCTTTCATTACCTCCGTAGCCATAGCTGCTCCTAGCTTCCACCCAGAAGTCGTACCGCATATGTAGTCTACGAACTCCTTAAGGGTTCCTCTGGGGGGATCTGGAATATTTGCTCCTCTTCCGTCTCCCTCATTGGTCCATTTGTTCCTTAGTTTGGCAATTGCCGTGGCTCTAGACTGTTCCAGTGCCTGGCACTTTAGAAGCGTGTGGGTCGAGTCATCCTCCGTTCCCTCTTGGCAATAAACGCAGCTCGATGAGGGAGCTTTTCCGATTCGAAAGAGGTATGTCTGAAAGTCCCCATGTCCCGTGAGGATCTGCGTAAGATAATGGTTTAGTTCTCCCCCCGGTCGCTCAATCCATTGTTTGATGTTTGGGATGAGGGATCGAAGGGTGTGCCCCGGTGCTCCTGAAGGAATGGAGTCCCATTTGGTTTGCCATGCTTCCATTGACTTTTCTCTCTCTACTTCCTTACTGCTGCTCGAGCTGTTTTCCCAGAGTTTTCGCCTTTCCTCCACCTTTAGATCCCAGGGAAGAGCTCCGGCCAGCACGAGAGCAGAGTTTGTGCTAACGGTGCGATACGCCTGGATAATCCTGAGAGCCGCCACTCTCTGAGTGCTTCCAAGGATCCCTCTCGCTTTCTTTGTTTTCAAAGAAGCCTTGAGCCAGACTGGAGACCCGAATAGCGCTATAGATTCGGCCACTGACATCAGCAATCTACGTCTGCATTCTCTTGGTCCGTGAATGTTTGGTAGAATTCTTGCAATTGCATTAGCCGCCTTAGCCGCCTTTGCCGAGGTTATCTTCAGGTGGCCGAGGCCCGTCAGGCTCTTGTCCAAGCGAATCCCCAAGTACCGCGCCTCCTTGACCTGCTTTATTTGCTGTCCTGCCAGGTATAGTCTGATGGGACTCACCTTCTTCCGTCCCGTTAGCAGTATAGCCTCGCTTTTCTCCGGAGCGATTGCTAAGCCGGCTTCGTCCATCCATCTCCTCGTAGACTCTAGTGTTTTATTAGCATTAAGTTCCAATTCTTCTGCAGTCTTTGCCTGAACTGTGATAGCCAGATCATCCGCGTACGCGATCATCTCTACTCCTTGTGGAAGGTTATCCTGGCAGAGTACGCCATCGTACGCTAGGTTCCAGAGCAGAGGACCCAGGATCGAGCCCTGTGGAACTCCTGCTGCCATTGATAATTCCACTTCACCGTTGAAAACAGTTCGGTCCTCCAGGTATCCTGAGATGACCTTGACAAGATAATGTGGGACTTTTTTCCTCACTAGCGTGTCCAGTATTGTCCTCCACGGGAGGCTATTAAAGGCGTTCCTGACATCTAGAAGTATTGCCAGAAACAGTTTTCTGGTGCAAATGGTTGAACTATGTAAAAGGTCAGCCTTGTCCGTAACTCGATGGACAGCAGTGAGAACTGACCGCTTTTTCCTGAATCCATATTGGGAGTCCGAAAGAAGTCCGTTTTCCTCTACAAAGGTTCTGAGCCTTTCTTCAATGATTGCCTCGTACCCTTTCGCCAGGGTATTCAGTAGGCAGATAGGCCTAAATCCTCCGTTGTCTTTGGGGATAAGGACAACCTCAGCTTGTTTCCAGTTTGCAGGTATTGTTCCCTTTCTGGTTGCTGCAGTGAACACCTGTGCAACCAGATCTGGATACTCCTTAAATAGTACTTTGACTGCCAGGGACGGGATGCCGTCTGGTCCTGGGGCCTTTCCCGGCTTAAGTCTCGCCGCAGCCTTGAGTACCTCTGCTACCGTTATCGCTGGGGGCTCGTCCCCTTCTCCTGTGGGTGCCTCTGGCGTGTTATATTGCTCCCTGTCAAAGCGAGCGTGTTTTGGGAAGAGTTTGTTTAAAGCCTGGCTGATTTGCTCCTTTGTGAGCACAGCCCTGGGCTTTCGTGCGTTACTCCCTTTTATTATCTTGTAGGGCTTCCCCCAAGGATCGCCATCGATTTCCTTGAGAAGGTTGCGCCATCTATTTGTCTTGCTATCAATAATTGCTTGCTTCAATGTGGCTCTACATTTTCGATAGTTAACCAAAGCTTGAGCTTCATCCTCTAAGGTCTTGTGTGGCTTTTTTAGTTTACGCCTTGCTCTGTTGCAGTCAGACCTCTTTTGCGCAATGGTCGTGTTCCACCAGTAGTTTGGCTGTAAGTTTGCCCGCTTTGGATGTATGGGCTTTGTAGCTCGAGCACATGCCGTTATTAGAAGCTCTTGCAGCTCCTCTGGGGTTTGGGGTAGTCCAACGTCGGCAATTGTATTGCTGATTTCTGCTCTAAAGGATTTCTCATCGGATATCCTGTAGCGAGCTTTAATGCTTGCGGGTGGCCTGGGTGTCCGCGCCTTTACTTTGAACTCTATGCAGTAGTGATCGCTGAGGTTTTCTTCTTCAGTGAGGACTTTCCAACTCGTTATTTTACAAGCCAGCGTGTCATCGCAAAGCGTTAAGTCAATATGAGAGTATTGGCCTGCCCTGTGGAAAGTAGGTTCCTTGCCTTTGTTTTGTACGTATATGTCATGACTAGCTGCCCAATCGAGTAAGGTTCTTCCTCTTGTATCCGTTTTCTTTGATCCCCATGTTTCACTGGCTGCATTAAAGTCGCCCGTGAGTAGGGTTCCCAATCCTTTACTGGTGTCGCGTACTGAGTCTCCGAGTTCAGTAAGAAACCTTT
Organism: Dermanyssus gallinae; assembly: GCA_003439945.1. Classification (NCBI taxonomy): domain Eukaryota; kingdom Metazoa; phylum Arthropoda; class Arachnida; order Mesostigmata; family Dermanyssidae; genus Dermanyssus; species Dermanyssus gallinae. Next base: position 114,306 of record QVRM01004696.1, on the reverse strand, counting down.
CAAATTCCTCCTGTGAGCAGTTCGGGCTGATGTAGCATGAGGTCTAGGGGACTAGTGCGCTAGTCATGGTTGTCATCTACCACTGGGGTGTCGCCGGTTCGATCCCTGTTGTTGGTCGAATTTTCTTTGAGCAATGCTCATTGAGAATAGATGATAAACAGCCATACCGCTGAGAGTCAGCGGCCACGCTGCCACAAGGACTGTTGGGGAAACCCTAGATACCTTACCATGTCCGGCCCTCGGTGCATTGAAGATATACCTCAGGTTAAGTGCCAGGCCCGTAGGAGACGGAGGACAGTCTAGAATTAAAAACAACCTTGTTAAAAAAATGTTTTTAATTCTACTAATCGCAGCTGCCATTTTAAAAGTCATAGATAGAGCCCGTTGAAACATTTTCTCTAATGGAATAGGGAGGAGAAATTTGTTTAGGTGTGAGTTAGTTACGAAGTCACGAATAGGCGCGACTCACACCAATGTGTGCTATTAATGCAGCATAACGCAGACTCGCAAGGAGAATTGAATGTACTTCATGGGGACTATTTATGTACCAAATTGAAGGACAGTAATTAAGGTTTAATGGCAAAATTGTCGGAACTGAGTGTAGACATAAGCTAAGACTTTGGTTTGCGTATTTAAATATAATTATAGTCTTGATTTTAGAATAGCGTGAAATCGTTTGTTCTGCTCCAAAGAACGTTCGGAAGAGCAACACGCAGTCATAATATACGTGTTGTAACGATACACAGGTATTTTAGCGTATAAATATACATATATATATATATATATATATATATATATATATATATATATATATATATTTATACATGTATATATATGCCATTTCTTGATACTTTATCCTGCCGTCAAGCAATTATTTTTTGTCAGTTTACAACAGCTTAACAATTTCTTGGGGCATACCGCCAGGCGCCATTTAAAACAAAAAAATTATTTTGTTTGGCTTCATTGCTTAGACGGTCGTCATACAAAATTCATGAAACCATCAACACAATCGGCTGGCGCGTACCACTAAATATATAAATAATATTTTGAGCGCATTACAGCATACCGCGTGAGCTTTCACTGTTAGCTTTAATTCATGCTATCCGACATATCGCAGCACTGCGCAACACAGGGTGTAATTTATTGATTCGCGGTCGCAACATTTGATATGACGGGTTATTTTTGTAGATCGGCCGTATCTCCGCTGGAAGTTTTAGCAGTTGTACAGAAAAAACTGTGTCTACCAATGAAACGTCGAGTTTATAATTTTGTAGACAGAGGTTTTCGTTTTTTTAATATCTACGTTGTTCATTCATTCCCGTTTGAGTTCACAAAGCGAACACAGTTCCCGACTTCGGTCCGGCCACAGCCTCGTTTTCGAAGAAAGCCGACTCCCTTGATCCGCTCGCCATTGGGCACTGGCGTTCTCGTTGTTGTTCTCACTCGAGAGTCGCTCTGACCTCGTCTAAACCAGATCTGAAAGGAAACCGAAACTTGCCAACTTGTCAGACTCACTTACGGCGGTTGGTAATGAGTTCTACTCAGCAGAGTGCCAACAACGACGAAACGCGAAGACTGGCAAGCAATTAGGATGGTGAGGTTTCCGTGTGCACTGAAAGACAACATTTGATCCTATGGCCAGGCAGCCCATGTGTGGCGGACAAGCGACTCAACCGAAAGAGGATGATGGCTCGAGTTACAATATAAATAGGCTTGTCCAAAGCTACTTGGAACGTAAACTAATTTAATTATATATATATATATATATATATATATATATATATATATATATATATATATACACGGTGTGTTCAAAACGTATCGCGACTTTTGAATTTTCGCGGGTTACGTATATTCGAATTTCGATTTTTTGTGGCGTTATGTTGGTACTCATGTCTCTCACTTATGCCGACAAGCTCGGCCATTTTGAATGTTCACTTAATTGTTGACAGCTGCTTTGCTTGCACGTGTTTTGGATCGTCTTCGATTTTTACCTATTCAAAAAAATGGATCAAAGAACCTGTATCAAATTTTGTGTGAAAAACGAAATTAAGTGCGCGGATGCATTCCGAATGTTGACTGTGGCATACGGAGAAGCTACCTTGGACCGAAGCAACGTTTATCGGTGGTACAAAATGTTCTCAGAAGGCCGAGAAGATGTGAACGACGAAGAGCGTGCCGGACGCCCGAGCACTTCAACAACAGACGAAAAAATTAATGAAGTGGAGAAAATGGTATTGGCCAATCGTCGAATCACCGTTAGAGAAGTTGCTGAGGACCTAAACATATCGATTGGCTCGTGCCATTCGATTTTTATCAATGATTTGGGCATGAGACGGGTCGCCGCGAAATTCGTACCAAAATTGCTCAATTGCGACCAAAAACAGCATCGCATGAACATTGCTAATGAGATGTTGGACTCTGTCCGCGACGACCCAAATTTGCTCCAGAGGGTCATAACTGGTGACGAATCGTGGGTTTATGGTTATGACGTGGAAACCAAAGCTCAATCATCTCAATGGAAGCTGCCGCACGAACCAAGACCGAAAAAAGCGCGCCAAGTTCGGTCGAATGTGAAAGTTTTGCTGACAGTTTTCTTCGATTGCAGGGGCGTGGTGCATCATGAGTTCTTGCCACAGGGTAGAACGGTCAATAAGGAATATTACCTGCAAATTATGCGCAATTTGCGCGAAGCAATCCGCCAGAAACGCCCGGATTTGTGGAAGAACAAAAATTGGCTTTTGCACCACGATAACGCCCCTGCTCACACATAGTTGCTTGTGCCCGAGTTTTTGGCCAAAAACAACACACTAATGATGCCGCAGCCACCGTATTCCCCAGATCTGGCCCCCTGTGACTTTTTCTTGTTCCCTAAACTGAAGAGGCCCATGAAAGGACGACGTTACGCTACGCTTGACGAGATAAAGACGGCATCGAAGGAGGAGCTGAACAAGATAAAAAAAATGGTTTTTTGAAGTGCTTCGAAGATTGGAAAAACCGTTGGCACAAGTGTATAATATCTCATGGGGATTACTTTGAAGGGGACAAAATAGATATTCATGAATAAATGAATAATTTTTGAAAAAACACAAAAGTCGCGATACGTTTTGAACACCATGTATATATATAATGTACTTGTAAATGAAAAAAGTTGCAATTATACAGTGTGTCAGAAAACGATTTGACCACATAAAAGGTGATCATACCACTCCTCAAAAGTCATCTTTTCAGTGGAATTGCCGGGGGAATTCGATTTCTTAGTCGACCATTTCCTTCTCTTGTAGTCGCACATATTGTGAAATAATAGCCGACACATCGACACAACAAAAATTCGATTTTTCACTCTTACTGAGTAGGACAGTTCCGCTTCTCACTCCATTACAGAACGCTATTTTTTTAACGAGCGGCACAATATCCTAAAACGTGACCTATTTTTTTTCTGACACCCTGTACGTTTCATAGGTATTACTTCCAACAAGAGGCATTTAACAAGTACGGGGTCTTGTGTAACGCCGATCGCACCGTAGAAGTACTATGTGAATTATACCAACATTTAAATATCTCAAAGAACTTGTAGGTCTTTTATGTGTGCCATATTTATGAAGTGTGTGCCGTGTACGCCGTGTGCCCTTATAATATATCTAAATGTTTAAATGATACAGCTGTATTTGTTTTAAGAGTTAAATTGTTTGTAAATTGACATTGGGATTATATTATTGTATGCCTGGTTCTAGTAACTTCATGAACATGGAAGCTTCCGATGAGTTCTGTATAGCCTTGGTTGATCGTGTCTCCTACTTGGTGGTAATTTTCCAAGATCACCGAAACCAGAATCAAGTAGTTTAATCTAGTTTTTATTACTTTACTAAATTTTTTTAAAGTTTAGGAGCCCGCGACTTCTGATACTAGACTCGTCGGCCATCTATTCCACTTTACTAAGAGTCGTCTTTTCTCTCGTATTAGTAAAACAAGTAGTTTGGAGAATTCCTAAGGCGTCTTCTGGAAGAGTTTGTTTAAGTCTTGCCGCCACAAGTATATGTGTCAACAGGCTACTGACATCACATACTAAGCGACGTAGAACAGAACAGATGTCGACTATCTGGCAGAATCGGTGAAGCCGCATAGAAGACTATGACATGGTATTTCTGTTAAATGTTTAAGATGGCCTGTTGTTTACTGATAGGAAAAATTTAGGGTACAGCTATGTAGCATACGTTTGACACACTTTTAGCAGGGCATATAGAAAAAAAACTATCGATTAGTTAGTTCCTTAGCTTTCAGTAAACTTTTTTTTACGATGTCAAAATATGGTTAGTACAGAAATAAAAAAAAACGATAATGTTACTCCACCGTAAAAGAAAAAGACTAAGCAAATATGCTCCCATTTTATAGGCCACGTTATTGGAAATAAATGTTATAATTAACTCTTTGTTAAGGGCAGTTGTAATTCTAAAAAATTGATATAATTGCAGGTGCCACTCTTCTTTCATCTGCATCAATTGCAATATTAGAACCGACACTGCCGGTGTGGTTAATCTACACATTCGATCCGCCAAAATGGAAAATAGGTGAGTCGAGGAAGTTTTAAAAATGCTTGCTTCCAACTAAGTACTCAACGTACATTTAAATCCTATAACGGATGTTCATATTAGCTGGCGCGCTTCTCTGTGGGGATCTGCAAAAGATTGAAATTTTTCGGGGAGAGTAGTAGTCTTCAAGCAGTGGAGATGTGTTATCGGGACACTACCTAAATCAGGATGCTGTAAGGAATAAGTGGTACAAACAGGCATTGTACCACGCAATTGTAATAGCCGTCAGTATAGAGCTCACTGTTTTTAGTGGAGTGCTATTTGCTTTAGACGTTACAAGGTTCAGTTATAATAGTAATAATAATAATAATAATATATGCTGCACCTCAAAGGTCAGATTGAGTCCCGGTTTATCTCAAAGCATATAGTTTCGGCTCCATAATACCCTGTTGCAGAGTCTACATATGCACCATAGTAAACGTAGCAAAAAAACATGGCCACTTTTTTGTCGGAAACTCTGAATTGGTTATAGGTTTGTAGCCGTGTAGGACATGGCTCATAAAGATGGTTCTACACGTCGGCTTTTTTTGTGAAGGAGGTAAATGCTGTTTTTCCTCGCCCAGCTACCATGCTGATGCTGTGCCGCATTTGCACGCCATAAACGTTCTCATGTACTTCTCGGTGGGTTTGGTGTTCTGGCTTCTCGTTATTCTTCTTCTCTGGTCCATTTTAATCTTTGCAGCGCTATGGCGGTTGTCCTTGCCTGCTCTAATCCCTTGCATTTCAAAATAGTATGTTCGGGGTCATCGTTGTACGCGTCGGCTTCGTCAAAGTTCTATTCAGTGGTTGAAGAGATTATGAAAACATAAGGAGAACGTACGCACCCACATATTGTTCACAAGGCCTAAAATAAGGCGCATGGGTAGTACAGCCTACTGGGGTTCTAGAGTTAGAGTCCCCACAAAGAACTCCACTGAGTTCGAAAGCATCAAATGGCGCTGTCCATCGTTTCGTAGCGGCAAAGGCTCCAGCAAGGCGTTCCCTTGAGGTTTCCCTTGTAGGAACGCAGGCTACTCTTATTCTAGGCTCGAGCGCCTAAAAGAACAGTGTTCTATTAGTTTTGACAACGTCGTTGAGTAATAGGATTAACCGAGATATTTATCGTGTTATTTCTGCAAATGCCGAAACAGAATCTCAGTGCCTAATGCGCAACATTATTTTATCGACGTCTTTAACTTGTACACTACGACTTCGCAGCGTGGAATGAGAAGATCTAGCATGTGGTTATCGAAAAACACAAGCTTCTAGCAATAAGCCATATTGGATGCTTAGTTGTATGCCAGCACGCATGCCAGTAAAGCAAGGAACGGCGTTCGAGGGAGTTACCGTAATTCTGCACATGGAGTGCTTAAGGATAAATCACGTTTAAGTTAACCTCACTTATATTTCAGTTCGTCCACAATTGGGCAAGCACAGCCTGACAGAGCATATACATGGTGGTTTCTCACATGTGAAGGAGTAGCATAGGGGGCACCTTGTGTACGTTATAAGGCGCTCCTCGGGCGTTCAGCACTTGTGTTGAACCATGCGTTTTTGCTACTCCAAACATTGACGATTTCGCTGTAAAAGAAGGTCGGTGTTACCCGCACCACTATTCTATTGATATGCGCCCCAGAGTCGTGCCCGTCAAATGAACCCAAAGCCCAATGTATGAAGTGCGTTTTTCCTTCCGTTAGTTGCATACTCACTAAAGCATAGCAGAAAGGTGACCTTATGTTTGAATTTTTCAAACTGCGTCCATCTGATTATTAGTCATTCAAGCAGGCTGTTGATGGGTTTCGTGCTAGCCGTCAATTTATTGGGCAACATTGAGAGCTTTGGTGTGTTGTGATTTAATTTTTCAAGTAATTTCTATACTGAATGCGCTCGCTTTAGCTGGTATAGAGCAGATAAATTAGACTGTTCTATATGGAAATCTAAGAGTGGAAAAATCTTTAAAAACGTGTCATGAAAACATTATTTCATTGATAACATCTAATGTCTAGCAGTTTAGGGTGTCAGTGTAATATGTAAGGCGCTTGCCCATCTGCGATGTCCTCAGGACAGCCATAGTGTGCACTAGTTTCTACCTTTCCCAGTAGTTCCCGTATTTTTTTAGCCGGACCCTCTAAAAGCAATATGTGAGTTCAGAAAGCGCAACATATTTATGTACGAGCGTGTAGACAGTGTGGTAATTGATGATAAAATAACGAAATCTCGCAGATCTCGCGTTAGAGTAGCTGGCGGGAAAATTGTTTTATCTAATGTATAGTCATTTTTTTTAAATCGCGAATTGTGTTATTTCTGTTCATTGTTCTGTAAGGCTAATGCCCGTGTATGATTTTGTCATGCCATGGCCGATTTTCCAGGTCACTCCGGCATTCACCTTGTCTAAATTGGAAACCATAAAAACCAATTTTAAAAGTGGCCGGTTCGGATCTCGAACCCAGACCTCCCGAATGCAAGACAAAGGCTTTGCCATTAACCCATCTTACTCGGTATTAGGAGTAATATCTACTGAGACATATGTTTTCAAACATGTGTCTACCCATACTAAAACAACATCCTATAATTGCAAATCAGTTGCGAAATAATTGAAATATGTTTAGCACGTTGCCTGGCCTAAGAGTAGAGAGCAGCATACGAGTTGTTGCATACCAATTGGCAATGCCATCCACTACATGCTGCAAGACAAAAAAAAAAAGACAAAGGTCGTCAAAGTATTCAAGACGCTTGACTCAGGTGGCATTTCATCGTTAACTTCAAAAACACAAGCGGCACACAATATAGAGAAAACGCACGCGCCCCGCTGTGGGCCACGCAAAAGCTTACTCATGTTATTGTCCAAATTAATATAAGAATTTTGGCGATTTATGTGTTGCGCCTTAAACTGCACCTTGAAGGTCAAGTCTAATGCCGATTAAATTGCAGTTTCTTTAAGTTTATTTCATCAATTCATGTGCGCTAATCCAGCGAAGTCCAAGATACAGACGGCGAGGCCGTGCTTGAAACGAGCTTGTAACCAAACATTTTTCTGAGTGTGCCTTCCTCTAGTTTTAACGACGTAAGCACGTATACAATTACAGCAGATCACTAGTTTGGTGTACAAGCTGTTGACATCCTGGAAGACCATAATGAACAGCAATCAGTCAAACGCTTCCAGATAGGTAGATATGTTATTCACATCATTTTATTGTAGTTTAGCTACGTGAGAATAATATACGATATACTAGAATATAGCTTTATTACTGCAAGTTAGGGGGGAGAGGGGGTTGCATGAAGTCTAGTTTGTTGACAACTGTGTTAGCATACTTTCTAGTAGTTGTCTAGCCATGTGCCAAGCTAACTTTGGTTATGTGCTCTGTGCACGCGATGGCTCTGGGCGTCAGCGAGAAATGGCTCCTTAGAACTTTCGATCGGATGTCCAAAAAGTGATTGGCAATATTGCCTCGCTGAGTCTGCGCCAAGGCGTGCATACGTTGACCAACTAAAAGGCAAGCGAGTGTGCGAATATATGTACAATTCATAGAGTACCTCCGGAGGAATCTATCTAGAGAGTGCTTTTGCACATCGTCAAGCAGGCGGAGTAGCATTGCTGGGGCGTCTCATATGATGGCAAACATGATGATATTATGATCAAGCGACACTGGTTGTGTAAACATAACGTAACGGCACACGTGTCATCGACACAGCTTGCTCTGCGTAAGTGGTGGCCGCAGCAATATATACGGTCAGCCTACATATATATATATATATATTTATATATATATATATATAACCGGAACTCATTTTACCTGATAGCGTATAATGAGTACATGAAGACATTAAAGATTAAATAGTCGTTTTTCTCGTTCTAGGAACCGTGTTCCTTCCCGACAGCATTGGTTACTTTCTTGGAACTCACTTCTTTACATCTGTCACGCGTCATCTGTCTCGGTAAGACTGAGAGTTGTTATCTTAGCAGCTCACAATTTTAGTCGCCACAGGGAAACAATGCTGTTATTGTTGCAATTATATGTAAATTGTATACTGCTAGTTTTGCGCAGCTGACATACGTATATGTCATATATATATATATATATATATATATATATATATATATATATATATATATATATATATACATGCATTTAATCTATTTCGCAAGTAATTTACATTTACAAGATGTTTGGAACATTGTGATAGTTAGCGGATTGTTGCGACATTCGTCATCCACCAGTGCACCTTGTAAGATAGAAGGAAGATATATTGTGCTTACAGGGCTACCCTAGGATAGAGGGAGATCTATTGCTTGCAGGGCGGCATCAGTGCTTCTTTCGGTCCTTTCTGTCCATCCTATATATATATATATATATATATATATATATATATATATATGGACAGAAAGTAACCGGATTTGTTCTAGTTTGAAATCAATCTAAATGAACGACTTTGATTGATAAACGATCACTTGAACAAGTTTTCTGATTTTATTCATTTAAAAGTACTCTCCATTGCCAGCCTCAGGTTTGGGCCAGACTCTTGATTTCCATCGCAAATGATTCTGGTTTCTGCAAACTCAAGAAATGTCTCAGAGTGTATGTTTACTGCTTCTAGTGACGTGAATTTCGTTCCCTGTAGATAGTTCTGCCGGCATCTAAATAGTTAGTCCGACGTTGCAACGTGCTGTGTGTCCGGTGGATGCGGCAAAATTTCCCAATTAAACTTGCTTGCTACTTGCGAAGGCTGAGTAAACTCGCATGCATGTCTTGGCAAGGCCACCAGGATCTACGCTTCATATTGTCGTGAAACACCCTCGATCGTTCAGTAATTATTCGATTCAAGAACGAACACTTTTTGTGTCCGGCAAGCCATTGGTTTGCGTGCGTTTGCTCGCGTCACAAGGCACCCATTGGTTCAGTTCAACACGAAACCATGAGCGTGAAGGCGAGCTCGGGGATTCTGTTCGACCGTTGCGCACAAGCGGTCTTCCTTGAGCGTAATAGGCGTTCCAGAAAAGGGTTTATTCAAAAAGCTTAAGCTGTCGAAACGGTACTTGTCGAACCAATCGTAGCACGAAGCCTTTGAAATGCTGTCCTCGCCGAAGACGTTCCAAAAATGTCGGATAGTTTCCGCAGCAGTAAGGCCTTTTTGAACTCATTCAAAATTATCCATTCATTTTTCGACAGAATTCATATAGCAGAAGCAACAAATGAAATCACTCTACAGTATTTTGCGCTCAGATGTATATATATATATATATATATATATATATATCTGTTTTGCAAATGTAGCAGATTTGTCAGATACGTGGCGGGCATTTCATGAACCACATGCACACATTTCAGTTACTTTCTGACCAACATAATATAAATATATAATGCGCTGATTGTATTTACAGAGCGGTATCAATGTTTCTCTCTGTCCTCGGGATTGGAGTCGCCCTGAATTTCGTGAGTATCAAGTTCTAGTTGACATTTATATTTCTTTATGCTTTAATGATTTTATCAGAATTATTCGCAACTATCACTTCATTAGTGAATAAACAAGGAGTGCATTTACCAATAACCATTACATAGTTCACCCCGGCATTTACATTATGTGAATTTGAGTCCATGAAAACGAATTCACAAGTGACCAGTCTTAGGTTTGAACTCACGACTTCCCAAATGGAAGGCAATGACTCTGCTACTAAGCCATTATAACTAAAACATGCATGCTATTTTGTTCCAAATACCGTACCAGAAATGTATATATAAATGAAATGAGTGACACAAAAATGCATTGCCCTCTGTTTGTACGTTCTTTTCTGTAAACTTGCTATTATTAAAAAGTACTGTCAGACAAATATAAAAGCTTCCGGAAGACTCGCCTGCCGGCGGCCATGCACGGAAAGTATTTTTTAAAATCAAAACGTTTACCAAGTCAGGCATCTTCCGCACAAATAAAAAACGATTCTTTTTACTCAGTGGAAACAGTGGCAGATGCGTAGACCCATTTGCGTCAAAATAATGTTTTTCACTATCACGAAAGACTGAATGCGACAGAGTTGGCGGAGAAGATTTGTGTTGTCTGCTGGCCTCACACTGTACGCGATTGTACCGCAATGCGACTCATTCACTTTTGTAGTGGAGATTTTGATATGACAAATTAACCACAGACGAGTTGGCCCTGGGCCACGGTTGGTTCCCACTACTCTCGTAGAGTGTAATACAGATTTAACACTCGACTAGATCACCCACTTGCTTGACTAGCCGTGGGTACGTGGAATGTGCCGATGTATGGGTGACGTGCAGGCTCATCGAAAGCGATATGAGAAACTGCCTAAATGTCTGCGCGCTCATTGAAAATATTTAAAACATTTTCTGAAAAATTTGATTTTCTACAATGAAACTAGATCGTCGACAACAACAACAAAAACAACAACAACAACATCACTCGCATACATCATGGTCGAAGCAGGGCGCCAGAAAGAATGAAGGGTCGGATTTTGATTGAAGGATTAGAAAGGCGCGATGCACAAGATATTTGACCGTTTGAAGCAAGCCGCCGTCGAACAGAGCTCCGAACTGTGTAATCTTAGAGGCGTTTAATCCACCATGAGAACGCTTGCCTGCACGCATCTGTGCCGGCCTCTCATAGGCTGCTGGATTTTGCATGGGATGTTTTACCTCAACATTATATTTTACTTTGTATTTTATAGTCTGAATCCCGGTTTCTTCACATTTTTCAATCTAAACTCAATCAGTATCACCGCCAGCGACTGATGCAAAATTTCTTCGAAAAACAAGCCAGACGTTATATATATACGTACGTAAGGTAAGTCAGAAAAAAATGCGCTATCGAACATCTTGCAAGAGGATGCTGCATTTATGTCATTCACGCATGATTTAATGCGTATGTCTGTGATGATCGCAAGGCCATGGATAAGGAACCCCACATACGCGCTACCAGAAAGTCTTACATCCACATTTACGCTCAGTGGATGCAAGACTGTGTCTTGGAGGATACTACACTCAGTGTCGTGACACAGTCGCTTGGTTGTATCAGATGGTCATTGATGATCATAGCTAGTAGTCGTGAGATACTGTTACCCCTTTCCGAAAGGCTACCCTCTTAAAATGTATCAACGCTATTGTAGACGGAGGAGCTATGGTTTGAACTTGTTGACAATCCGCCGTACATTGAATTGCTTAGGTGCTCTCTGAGCTCAAACAGCTCTGCTTGCACAGGGATAGCTGCAAACGAAACTAGACAGAGCAGGGCAGCTTGGACGTGATGGAATTGCTTGTTACAGGCCCCGCACAAGTCCTCTGACCCGTTGGCTGGCATGTCGGCTCGTTATGCTTTCTAGCCACCTCTTGCGATCACACCTTTCTCACATACGAACACACGATTGTCTGCGCTGCGAGTATAAAAACTGCTCGTATTAACGATCAGCTGATTTCTCTATTTCGCGAAGTATCAAGGAACGAGAAATCCAGTTTTACTCCAGCCGGATTCGATTATACGCATGGCAGCACTTTACTGTTTTTTAGAACCGAGCATTAGTGACTGTGCAATTCGCCACTGCTTTATGATATATATATATATATATATGTATATATATATATATATATATATATATATATATATATATATATGTATATATATATTTATGTATATATATATATATATATATATATATGTATATATATATATATATATATAGGCAGAGGCAAAAGCGGTTTGCCAGATCTGTCAGGCCGCACATCTCTGTTAGCATACGATCTTGTTGGAATTACCGGCACCGGGAACGGGGGAACCGGCTTACGAGAATCATATCATGAATCGTACTACCATTGATTTGATACCAAAAGTATATACACTTGAATTTTTTTTACAACTGTAATGGCATTATTTTAAATGTTGAACGCGAAAGCTCTATTTCTGCATTTGCCCTAAGGATCTTTTTGACCCAGTATATATATATATATATATATATATATATATATATATATATATATATATATATATGCATTTCTATAAATACATACAAATATATTTTTTTAAAATATGAGAAAAAACGCTTGTGTCCAGTCAATTCTAATTAAAGTATACACATGTTAGATCTAGTCCACACAGATAGCTTCTAACCTCGAACTTTTTGAGCGTATGTAGCGACGAATCCTCGTGCGGCTGCCCGAGTAACTACAGAAATAGTTAACGTAGTGAAACTTCTTGAGAAAGCTAATATAACACAGCTGAGGACAATGATTAGTCTCCTTGATGACATTTTCAATAATATGAGAACGAATAGACGGGCTAGATTTATCATATGCCTGAAATCCAGGACGTGTTGCAGGCGAAGGGCGCACATGCTCTCACGACAAACTGTGAGGCGCTTTAACTCAAATACAATACACAACAACTTTAGAGAACAAACTAAGTTTACACGTAATATAGTGCACATCTAGAAATGTAATGGTGTAATAGCAATTAGTGTGTGGTTCCATCTTTTTATTGCAAATTATTAAAATAGTATATATATATATATATATATATATATATATATACGTACCAAATAGTATATACATATACAGGGTCATTCATATCGTTGTGCACGCATTTCGAGGTTTGATAGAACTCGGCAAGAAAATAAGTTTTCCCTATGGAGGGAAGACGTGGAAACGTCTTGTTTAGAAAAGAGAGTGAAGTTTATAAAAGTAGTTTTTCTGCCTTTTTTTTCCTACATATTTGTGCGAAATCTCTGTTTGCGGGAGAACCAGTCAACGCATGAAGGAACCGATTACACCGGCGTGTTCGGAGGAAAATTCTGCAGAACGGAAGACACTTCACTAGCTTGTGTAGCAAAAAGCTAATACCCAGATTAAGGAAAGTCATGAAAAGTCGATATTTTACGTTAACGCCTTTTCATGAAAAATCGTAAAATGTTTCCATTGCGGCCAAAATTGTACGTCCGAAAGACCACTCTCACGCAATAGCAAATTTAATGCCTATCATTTTCGTATCAAGATGATGGTGCTGCGTTACGTAGTTGTCAAGTCACTAAGCTTTTTCGATAGCCATATCGAAAGCGAAGGCATGCATATTTCCATAGGGCGTATGAGAAGGTTACGTAAATATTTTGAGGTTTGGTAGAATTCAACAAGAGAATAAACCTTCCTAGTGGAAGGAGGGGGCGGAAACGTCTTGGCAATTTTTTACGGTTCTGAGCGTGAAAACTTGCACGTAAAACATAACTACTATGACTGTCGAAAAAGCTTAGTGACTTGACAACTACGTAACGCAGCACCATCACCTTGATACGAAAATGATGGGCATTAAATTTGCTATTGCGTGAGAGTGGTCTTTCGGACGTACATTTTTGGTCGCAATGGAAAAAATTTACGATTTTTCATGAAAAGGCGTTAACGTAAAATATCGACTTTTAATGACTTTCCTTAATCTGGGTATTAGATTTTTGCTACGCAAGCTAGTGAAATGTCTTCCGTTGTGCAGAATTTTCCTCCGAACACGCCGGTGTAATCGGTTCCTTCATGCGTTGACGGGTTCTCCCGCAAACAGAGATTTCGCACAACTATGTAGGAAAAAAAAAGCAGAAAAATGGGTGCTTTTATATATATATATATATATCGTAACTACCATTGCCATTAGTGTTACAGTCGTCTTATCTAAATAGGGAAAACCTTAAAGCCCTTATCAGCATTAAAGCCAATTTTTTAAAGGATCTATAAGTATGGCCTTGTGCGAGCCATAATCGGCTTGTGTATTTGTCAACCTCTACACATTTGATTGTAGAGGACCTTTAAGGAACATTGAAAACATTTCCGAGGACAGATATGCCGAACGACTACCTCTTTTAGTATGACCAAAAATTCGATAAAAGTTCTAGGGTTAGCTAAGGAGGAATTCATATTGAGCCTGTTGCAGTATGATACACATTTCTGAAGAAATTAGGGATCAGAAATGTTCTGTTTAGGAATGACAGTACCGCTGTTACATAATTTTCAATCTCTGCGATTGCGGAAGATCTGTAGAGAATGCAGATACGTGTTGAAAAGAGACGTCTGTTTCCTCTGCAAGCAATAATGAACTTAACGTTTGGTTTCAGAGGAAAAATAGTCACATCAGATTGAACCACTATCAATTGGGTATCAAATTGATACACATAAAATGCGCACCTTCTAGAATGTGTATGTTTCATGGCGTAACAAAAAAAGTTTTGAATTATTAAACGGAAAGGTTAAATAAGGGACATAACAGAATCTCGATCCTTGTGAGCTGGAGAGGATACTTTTATTTCACTCGTTATTGTAGGATATATCCCAGACGAAGCAGTTTTTGCAGCAGCCACATCAGTGAAACACATTTTAGTAATTTCACTATCATTCCGAAACAATAATTTTTGCTAATTATATATGTATATATATATATATATATATAAATATACATAGATCTAATTTTATTCAACAAAATTGCAGCTGCAGCTCGTCAATTAGCGTCTCTTTACAGCACAGGACAACTCCGCGGCGAGCGCTGTCGATGCTTTTTGGGCAGAAAGTTGCCTAACGTCAAATGGAGTTCGATTGTGGGCAGGCAGTATTTAAAATATTGTACTATTTAAATTATATTATGTACTGCCCACCATAAAATCCCTGTTGTGCGTACTTATTCAGTGCATCCACTGAAGGAACGTCTATATGGGGTAGGTAAAAGAGGTGGTTTACAATTTATGTCTTCTGTACATTTATTTATTATTAATGCCATGGCTGGGTAACTGTGTTTGTGTGTCATCAAGGGGTTTCGAGACAGTCATCAATCTAGCGTTTGCCAGTTCTACTATGGACCGAACCGCCAGACATACCGCGGCGTGGTATCTATTACATTTGCTCCAGCACTGTCTGCAGTATCGAAACCCATTCTGTGGTTCACTTTCGCTATGAATCGAAAGCATATGTGAGCGTTTAATCACCGCAGCTGCAATAGTGACCTTTCTAACCCTTTCCGGGACGCGGTTTCGAAAACTGACACTGCAGGTTACAAGGTGATCTCAAAATACGTTAATTTGCCTGATCTGAAGCACAATTTGCTTGATTTGGCCAGGCCGTCGCCCCTTCGTCTTTCCTCCGTTAACCTTCAAGCTCTTCTCATCCATGATGTTACTGGTCGATCTATGGCTCGTTCCCCCCTGAAAAGGGGGAAACGAGCCATAGATTTTGGCTGCAACCAAATATAACCACATCATCTGCATACAGTGAGATTCCGGCATGGCCAGCAGCTGCTGTGCCACGCCTGCTTACACACTTGTTGCTATAGCAGATTATCGACACTGCTGCTAGTTAATTATTCCCGGGGCACACTACATATTTTCTACAGACTAATCGAATCCTGTGTTGCAAAGATGTAATCTTCACTGTGGCCTATGGATTTCCATGCAAAATTCGAAATTTTGCGATACTTAACACGCATCAACTAAACGCGCATGGTAGTCGGAAGCTGTATACATTTCTCCATTTCTAAAACATAGAACCTGAATCTTACTTGTGGTATTCGTCGGTTGTGTTTGCGCAACACATTTTTTTGTTTTCATTGCGATACAATCATAACTGTAATTGGACATTTTTTGCTAATATAAAAAAAAATATCAGTGGCGTAGAGGGCATAGGTGGCATTTAACAGTACCTCAGTAATAGACCTGATAAATCAGGTATAAAGAAGATAAGAATCAATGGGCTTGCCGGCTCGGCCTGATAGCTTTGTATATGATGGTAAGAAAGGCTACGCCCTTATAAAGTTCCGGATTTGCGCTATAATGTCTTCTTTACATATTCTTAATTCATATTAAGCGCATTTGTATATATATATATATGTATATATATATATATATATATATATATATATATATATATATATATATATATATATATGTATATATGTATATATGTATATATATATATATATATATATATATATATATATATATATACATATTTTTAATTCATATTAAGCGCATTTGTATATATATATATATATATATATATACATATTCTTAATTCATATCAAGCGCATTTGTATATATACATATAACAATGTAAGATAGGGAGGGGAGTTCAAAAGGGAGGAGAACGAGGATGGTGGAGTGATGAAATAAATACGGCAATAATGGAAAGGAAAAGGTGGAGTAAGGAGCATAGAAAGGTAATGGGAAGGGACACAGACAAGGCAGAAAAGTATTGGGAAAATTACAAGGAAGCCAAGAATAAAGCTCAAATGTTAATACAAGATGCAATTAAAAACGCAGACGAGAGAGAATTTAACAGGATTTTAGGGGCCCCCAAAGGCCAGCGAGCCAAACAGTTTTGGGACTATGTCAGACAGGAAAAAACAAGGATGACAAATAACGTTCAGGACAGAACATACACAATAGATGAAATTGACACCGCGTTACAAGCACTATTTTTACGACTAACGTGAACAGTATAGAAAAGACAAGAACTAGCACAGAAATTACAACCACAGCAGACGAGATCGAAAGCGTGTTAAAAACAATGAATTCAAAAACGGCGTGTGGTCTTGACGGGATTTCGGTAGGAATTGTACAGGCTTTGGGAAAAGAGTACGTGCATTATCTAACGAAGCAATTTAATAATATATTTGGAGGGGGCGGAATCCCGGAGGGTTGGCGCAAGGGAAGAGTTTCTCTTATTCCCATGGAGGGGGTAGATAATGACACTCTACAAAATAGGCGACCGATCACAATTACACCTATAGCGTATCGAATATTTATGCAAGTGTTTAAGAATAGGCTGCAGAGTATTCTGGAGACAAATGAGAAAATAGGAGAATGGCAATGCGGATTTAGGAAAGGATATAGGCTAGACGATCACCTTTTCCTACTAAGTCAGGTTGTCGAAACATCGAGATTGCGGGGACAAGGGTGTGTGGCAGGATTTTTAGATCTTAAGAAAGCATATGATATGGTGGACAGAACAAAGTTGTATAAAATTATGCTAGAGGAGGGTTTGGAGAGAAGTTGGGTAGAGTTGCTGGAAGAAATTTACAGAAATAACACGGTAAGAATAATAATAGCAGCCGAACAATCTAGAGAGTTCATAGTCGCTAAGGGGGTCAGACAAGGCTGTCCGTTGTCATCGGTTATTTTTTTTATGCATATAGAGAGAATAGCGCGAAGGATTAATAAAACGGGTTTAGGGTGGCAGATAGGGGAAAAAGGTGTATATATCAAGACACCTGTGCTGCTGTTTGCTGATGATATGGTAGTGTTAGGGCGGGGCACTAGCGAGGTTCAACAAATGTTGAATGCATGTGAGGAAGCAGCGGAGGAACTAGACATGGTGTTTAATGAAAAAAAAGAGCGCAATTTTAGAATTTAACGGAATTAGGGAGTAAAGAAAGCTTGTAGTACAGGGGAAGGAATTGGAGTATAAAAGTGAGTACAAGTATCTTGGGGTGACAATGACTACAGGGGGGAATTATCTAGAAAAAGAAGAGATATTACGGAGGAAGAAAGCTGAAAGAGGAAGAAATGCAGTAAGGTGTAAGGGCCTCTGGGGGTTTAACAAATATATAGTAACAACGAATATATGGAAGGCCATGTATGTGCCAGGATTGACCTTTGCTAATGCCTCTCTGGTCCACAGCGCGGGGTTAGGAAAGAAGTTAGAAACAATACAAAGAGAAGTGATAAGATTTGCATTGGGTTGCCGTTTTAATTGCGCTGGGGAATTTCTTGAGGGCGAAGGAGGAATGTCAAAATTTATACAAAGGGAAGTACAAAGTAAGCTAAGATTTAGTGTTAGGATTAAAAGAGTCACAAATAAAAGATGGGTTAAACAGATGCAGCTGGTAAAGACGGCACTAAAGATGAAAACGAAGTGGGATCGCAGAGTAGAATTTGCAGCTAGGGAGATTGGGTACAATAGTCAGCAATGGGCCAGAGCGGGAATATCGGAGAAGATGGTGAAATTGAGGGTGAACAAGTCATATACAGGCAAATGGAAATTGGCGATGGGTTCCAGATCGAGTTTGGCAAGTATATATGGAAAGGAAAAGACGGAAAGGGGCGGGGTAGAATGGGTATACGATAATTCAAGAGCGAGCGGGCTATTGGCAGATGCCAGGGCAGGGATGTTGGATACAAGGATACAAAGAGCTAAATATATGAAGGGACAAAGTACAGAATGTCGAGCATGTGGGCTAGGGAATGAGTCAATTGAGCATATTGTTAAAGAATGTACAGCCCTAGGGGGAAGCAGATATATAGAGCTGTCGGGTGCCCTAGTTCTAGGACCAAACGTTAGAAAGGACCTGGTCGATATTACAAGGAAGAGGCTGTCCCAATGGAAAGCAAATACTCAGTAGGTATGGAAGTGTACATTGATTATTCAGATGCATAGGTAACATATATGCTGCCGCTCTAAGCGCCCCTGATAAAAAAAAGGTGACATGTGTATTTAGGTATGCATGCCAAGCGAATAATAAATCAATCAATCAATATACATGTAGAGAGAGATAGCTTTGTACATGATGGAAGGGAAGGCTATGACTTTGTAGCTTTCTGGATTTGCGCTATAATGTCTTCTTTCACTCGCTAGGTATTTTCCTTTGCCGAAGACATTTATTGTATATGTTTGTTAAGACTGGGCTCAATGCTTCCTACTTGAAATGTGTTTGTATAATTGTATATGTACTGTCAATATATATATATATATATATATATATATATATATATAGATATATATATTTGAAGCGCTTTAGATGAATTACCGCTAGGTACATTCCCAACGATGACAAAGTCGTGGATTTAATGTTAAACTAACGTTTGAGGACAGTCTGATGCTAAACGACTACCAGGCGCATCTAACTGTATGCATTACTTGCGTGTTATTGCCTGTATGCAGATTCCGTACGTGTCTAGCCTCGGACAGCTCATCCTACCCCATTTCGTGATCGGCATCGCCGTTGGTCAGTAAAACCTCGAAGCTGCCTTTCTTCGCAAGCTCACTACCTAGTTTCGATAAATAAATATACACACGAGACTAAGGTTTTGCAAGAAGCTTTTTGGTCAACGGGTTGGGTCCTGCGCTCCAGTCAACAGCTGGCTTGCAATAGTCGATTTAAAGGGCGGGCGGCGTCAACTGTATGGGGTACGCTGCCCCCACTAAAGCACTAAATGTAATCCTCCTACCTTTTGTCGTTGAGCACGTTTGGCGCATTTCCTTGGTTTAGTGAGCCATCATCACAGTTGCTGGCGTGATCGGCAAATGTGTGTGCAATGATATTGCGATGATATGTGCGTGTGCAATATATGATTTCAAGGTACGGCTAAGTGTAGTCGTGTGTTGGATTAAGTCGTCTGAGTGTGCTGAAGCACAACGAATCGCCTAACGCGACGCGAAAGATTAACGAGGGACCCTACTAATACCTGGTCTTGCTCGGTGTCCTTTGGCGTCACGTTCCGCGTGCGGCAAGATGACCTTTGCGTGCCCCGTCAAAAGCGTTTCATGGGCCAGCTCCGTCGACCAGAACGATAGGTCGGCTTTTCCCTTGACGGCCCGTAAGCAGGAGGGCAGGCGTTGTCCAAACGTGGAGCGACCGGAATCTGACTTTGCCCGAAGCACGTCAGACCCCCCAGCCATCCCGTCCTCGTCCGGTAACTGTAGTTGTATTTGACCTTTTTGCTGCTCGCAAGAAACTGTACACATGCAACTTAACAGTTACGACACGCAACTTATCATTGCAAGTAAGCGATGCTGATTCGACGACTTTTCGACTGGCAGAAATGCATCAACTCGGTTCGGCCTTCGGCCATCATGTCCGCTAGGAAGAACAATACACAATCCTTAGCGCCTTCATCATCTCTTAATCGCCAGAGGTCAGAGGCTTTTCCACCCGCTGGATGTTCGGGACTGCGGTATCTCCCGTTGTCTTCGTTGAGTATAAGAAATCTATTTTCTCGTGGACGTGAGATTTTCTCTTCCTCACTTTATCTGGTTAAGGGCAAGATTGTAGTAGTTTCTAAGAGACATTTAGAATAAAGGAAAGAACAGTATAAACTGCCTATGACATGAAACGACTAAAACCAACGGTTGCCCAGACAAGCGTTTAAACTCAAACCAAAGAATCCAATAAGGTAAGAGTTATGACTAAGATTTTGATTCAATAACTGTTCATATACAAGTATATACATACACACATACAATATGTTTATGCATTTGCATATATGCATATATTGTAAATAGGCGCAAACGACATATTCACTCACAAGCACGGTTGTCTGAACAAACGTATTACTTTATAACAAAATAGGCAGAAGGAAATATACTAAAACAAATTTCCTTTTGTTGGCAGATGTGTGGCATAAGGAACGGAAATTGAGCTTTAGCGGTAATTGAGGCTAACATCTGAGCCGGAAATAGTCAACTACTGCAAATAGACTCAGATGGGATGAGTTTCCTACTAAGTTGGTAGTGGAGTATATAAGGTTTGACAATTCAAAGGCAATTAAAAATGACCCTTTTATTTTGAGTACTGTGAAAACTTGGTTAGTAGCATATTATGTTAAAAAAAAACTAAACGTTTGGATCGATTCAAGGGCTCATTATAATTATTCCTCTTAACATGCATTACTTAACAGGAAGGCGTTTGCGGAAAGGTTCTCTGCCTTCTGCATGTCTCTGATCTGAGCGGCCGTACGGGATTGCCACAACGACGCTATGCAGACATAGAACGTCACGATATTTCCACATATGGGCCGACGCTTATCCACTCGTGTCAGACGCTTGAGTGGCAGAGCATGCAATACATCGTCTGTCTTCAGGACGTCGTACACATACATATATGGGTGACTAGGTTGTTTTGTTAGTACTATAGACACAGACTCTAGTCTCACTCGGAGCAATAACAGTAACAATTAAGCAGCAAGCAGCCCGCAGTAGAGCCCGGCATCAACGGAAAGAGAAAGGGGGCCAATAGCAGAAGCATTTATACACCTTATCGGCTCATTACGACATCCGTCTACTTTGTGCACTCGGCCTGCCACTTGTAGATCCTCTTCCAGCCTATCTGGCACAGTAGTGTCGTTCGATGTCGGTTCGATGACCCTCATTTTGCCTACTCGTATGCGAGCGGGTTACGACTGACAGATGTCGTTCGTTCCAAGTTTTTGTCAGTTGCGACGAGGACTCGCTCTACTCCTGCTCGCCAATAGAACTTGGTTCCAGCATTCCAACTGCATAGGATGAGCGCTGTACGGTGGCGTTAAAATGCGTTGAGCAGTTGTGTTTGCGCATCAATTGGCTCTTTGTGCTTTTGTTTTCGTTGCCCGCGTTGTTTTGCACTTAGGCTCACTGGATACTATGCACGTGGAGTTGCTTAGTCTAGGAGCCAGCATTTTATTACGCAGACCGAGATGGCAGTTAGCTATACGGAAGTAGCAGACAGGCGGAGGTGGTCGCAGTTGGACCTAGTGGCTTGTGTGAGTGACTGTCACAGCTAATAAGCTCAGCCGACATTGGCAGCTTTGCATTTCCTGTGTTCGGCTTATCGGCTCGACAAGCTCGACAAGGGTGGCCTACCTACGGTGAGCCGAGACGATTCACATCGCGTTGACGTATGCAGTAGAGATAATTTCACCGATGTTCCGGTAGGGTTAGAGTCGTTGCAGTAGAGTGATAGTAGTAGATAACTGACCTTTCATCAATGACAGAGGGGTCAGACAGGGCTCACTGGACTCACACATCTGCCCTTGGCGTATTGGCAAGCGGACAAAAAATGGAAGCTCTATCGGATCATCCAAACCCAGAACAAAGTTTTATATCATGACACAAATGCTAGCAGTGTTGTGCTCGTTGCAATAATGCGCTGGTATTTCAATAGCCATATTGCTTATCAGCACTCGCCTTTGACAACCATTTGATGCTAGGAAGTCAAATTATGTGGTTTTGTTTAAATTGTAGGTTTATACAATAAATGTTCAGGCTATTATCATTATTATTAATACCCCGGCTGAGTAAATTTTATACGTATACATTCGACACAAATTGTGTTCCTATCACATTACTGTATTGTCTGTCGCTTTGCAAGTTCGGCTATTGACAAAACTGCTGGAAATAATGCAGGCGTCGTATCTGCTGCACTGGCCTAAGCACCTTGCGTATTTACGAAACTCCTAAGGATCCTGGAATCCGTCCGTGCTGCATAGCACGTGACGAAACCTTTGGGCCTTGCAAACGCTGTTGTAAGATGCCTACTCTTTTATCTGGCTGCTCGCCAGCGCATACTTCTAATTGCTACCATTGTGCATATTTCTATGCCTCTGGGTCAAAACAGCAAGGCAATGCACCCCTGGTTGCCACGTGGCACGTTCATCTTTAGCGGTTGATAGCCTCGAGGTGGGACGTGATGTGGATTCCTGTTTTAAACTGCTATAGAGAACCATGAGAACTGCAACAAAGAGAAGGCTGCACTTCTCGTGGTTCTCACTGGGCCAGATTGGATCATGACGGTGCATGACAGGCACGCATCGCGGGGTACCACCGCAAGTGCTAGCCGGACGCAGGCATGACTACTTCAGCAGTAGAAAAGGTTTGCTATGACCACAAGAGTGAATACGCTAGGCGGGAAGCATTCCGACTGCTCGAAAGAGCAGAACGGAAGCCCTCAGCTTACGTTGTGCGACCTTTCAGAAGGCCGAACCACCTGCTCAGCGACGAACAAGTAATGAGTCACGTTACCGGTCTTCTAAATAACTGCGAGACGGTACGCCTCTAATGAGTGAAGCCGGCTCACATTGGAGCAGGATAATATAAATCTGCTCCTTGATGTAGACAAAGTAAGTCAGGATCTGCACTCTTCTTCGAGAGGAAAGAGTGCGGGGCCAGGTGTAACACCGGGAGCACTGGGGGTAGTCTAAGCCCTTCTTGGCAAACCTTCTTTGTGATTTCTTTAGCGAGATCATGAAGAGGGGACAAATACCAGAAACCAAGCTTTCTATGCTATTTAAAGGCAAGCATGGCAACGACAGACGAGACTTAAACTTATACCGAGATATAGCATCTGAAAGGACGCTAAAGAAGATCTTCTGCAAGTTAGTTATAAGATAAATCGAGTGCATGATCGACCAGACTCTTCCGTCGGAGGAGGCGCTGTGGCAAAACCCGGAAAACATTTGTGATCAGTCTTTATTTTCAGCGTCAAAGTTTTCGACAAAGAAGTTTTGCGGGTAAAGAAAAATGCAACCCCGCAAGGAGATCCACTGAGTTGCGTCTCCTCCACTCTTCCCACTTGCCGGCTATATTCAACCGGAGGTCTAGATGGCCATAGTTGGCATGTACGCAGATGACATAGAGGTCGCACATCACGATCTGGGTGCCATAACGAGTATCATTTCTCTGGCAGAGGTGTTTCTTGTCTCGGGGCTAGAAATGAATGCTATGAAGATCAGAGCTGTGAAATCCAGAAAAAAATGACGACTGGCTGCCAAGAGCGTAATACGTTGCGGCGGCCAATCCTTGGAATTCATCAACTCTTTCCGGTATCTTGGATATTATCTGCTTCCGCTTCATTATACTGGTACGAGCTTCACTGCACGCATCGTCAAAGCAGTGCCCACAGCGCTGATCTCTCTATATGAAAAGGTCGGCGACGTCCAGCGACTGTCCGTTCCGACGGTAGTGGCACTCCTCCTTCTTAAGAGTGTTCCAAGGCTGATGTATAGTTTTGACGATGTATGGGGACACCTCACTCGGGCATACTTTGGCTTGCTTGAAAGGTGTTTCACACTGAACATGAAGCGAGTACTTTGCCTATCAACACGGGTAAGGAGATGCTTTATGTATCTAATGTCGGGCTGTGCACCGGTTGTTGAGATAATTCGATTCAGGTTGAAGACAATGCGTACAGTACCATTCGAAAGCTTTATCTCGAAATGGGAAATCAAGTTAAACAAATCCGACGAAGGGTTGTATACATGGAGCAACTAGCAAAGCCCTGACGGATGTCTTGGCAATACCTTTACACGGTAGATCTCGAATTGGAGTTACAAAAAAACAGAAGCAAATATTTTAAACGACGTGGAACACCCACTGCAGAATCTAAACTTACGCCTGAAGGGGCACTCTGTAACACCCACGTCCATGGTCAAGTACCAGAGCGTCATCCTAGTTAGGGCCCTTACACCTTGTATTAAATTATGTTAGCGTGCAAGCAAACGATATCTGCCGATAGGGCAAGCTGCACTTTGTCAACACATGCGGCTCTGCTTATAAATCGCAATAATCGTCTTCTTGCCGTTTAGCCATAGTTCTCTCTAACTATAATTTTTTTGTATACAGGCTAGGATGACTCTCGAGACGACACGTAGATAGCGCATTACTTTCGTGAGGTGTACGTCCTGCTTTTTGGTCGGCTATAAACCTGCCTGAGCCCTCCGTGATTGTTACTAGGCCAACGACCGGGAGTTTCCTGGTGGAATCATGGACGTCGGTCAGCCGCGACGCGTTGCTAGGGTACACAGTAAACCCACTCTCGACCACCTTATTAAATGTCAGCCCTCACTTAGTTTTCTTCTTGTGTGTTTCTGATTGCAGGTGTTACCGACGTCTCGGTGCTTTCACTGCTGGCCTCTTTCGGTGACATCTGGTACAGTGAAGGCTGTTATTCTATGATCTACGCTATTAACCAGGCCGCCGTCTGCGTCGCCTACTCGTTTGGTAGTATCAACCCTTTGGCCATTGATTTATACGTCATTCCTGGATATATAAAACGTCACAAAAGTTTGTGATATTGTACTCAATACTCGCCGAACTATTATCAGGAAGACAGCTAGGGAATTGAAAACATCTTCTAGATCAGATGTAGTAGTTTTGACATGTAGCATACATTTTATCCGTCAGAAGACTTGCGGCGAATTTCGTTCCAACACTGTTGTATTTCCACCAAGTGAACGCCCGTCGGGAAATGCTCGAATTGCACTTTTTGGCAATAGCAGAAAACCCTGTGTAGCTTACAGAAGACAAGTTATGGGTTACGATAATTGAAACCAAGCCCAATCCTCCAAGGATAGAGTCGATCAAAGAAATTTACACAGAGCAGCTCCAACGGTTTTTTATATCATGGCTGAATCTAATGCACTTCGGCATTCACATTGTCTTAATTGGAAACTATGAAAACCAATTTAAGAGTGGCCGGTCTAGGTCTCGAATTCAGGCTCATGTATATGAGGAAAGATTATAGTGTGATATAAAATGTGAAAATTCCAAACTGTTTATATATGTATATATACTTTGGAATTTTCACACTACATCGTATAGTTAATTACGTTTTGGGTCAGCGTATCTATATCTTCGCCGCATGGCTGCAGATAAGCTAATTAGTAGCCCCGCAAACACGGGGAACAACAAAGATTGATGCATCGGACACACAGCTTAGCAGTATTTACGAGATCCTTTAGTGCATCGCATGTTAAATCTGTATTTTAGATTTATTATATTAATTTAGTTTCAATATTTTATTTTGCTCTTATAACGTTGGTCTGATGACGCAACAGAAAGTCCTTCTATGGGTATAGCGTGTTCAACTATCGAATTGTACGTATGATCACAATGCGTTGCAAGTGCTAGATTAAGAGTACATACTGCACGTAGCATACTGTGAGCGGCGCTTTATTATATATATATATATATATATATCTAGCATACGTTTGTTCAATATTTATGTTGAACGTGAACACGTTGTTTGTGCCTGTTGTCGTTGCTGTCGTCGTCGTCGTAGAGTCTTGTTGGCAAAAGGCGAGCGATAGCCGGAAATCATATTGGATTGGCCGGCTGGATAAAACGCCAAATGTTCAATTCAAGCGTGCGCACTGCGGCGTTTTTGCATCGCCAGACAACCTAACCGGAAAGCGGCCGACCCATAGGATCTCTAGCTATATATTCTACTATGTATATCATTATCTTTCTCCATATATATATATATATATATACTTATATATATATAAATATATATATATATAAATATATATATATATATATATATATATATATATATATATATATATACTTATATATATATATATATATATATATATATATATATATATATATATATATATATATATATACAGGTAGTTCAATAAGTTCTTAGAATGAGCTTTTTAGAATTCAAAATTTGGCGCGCTTCCACCGCTATTAGGAAGTGCAACTTTTTGACTGCTAGCACTCAAAATATTATGGTGATTGGCCGTTGCGATTTCGTTTGATAGCTTTTCCCGTGCAACGTATCGGCGTGATTTTTAAAAATGAAGAAAAAAGAGTTTCGAGTGGTTATCAAGCATTTTTATTTCAAAGGTTGGAATGCGACCCAAGTAAAAATTGGGTTGGACGAGACGTACGGTGACTCTGCGCCATGTTTTGCCACTGTTTCCAACTGGATTAATGTGTTAAAAAGAGGTCGCAGGAGCACCGAGAATGAACTACGTCCAGGAGGCCAAAAAACGGCAACTGATGAGGAAAACATAGAGAAAGTGCGAAACATCGTTGGCACAGATAAGCGAATGAACATTAAGGAGATAGCGGAGGCATTAGGAATTAGTTTAGGTAGTGTGCATTTTATCCTATACGAAAACTTGAAGATGAAAGAGCTCAGATAAAAATGGCTGCCGCATTTGCTCAACCAAGGCCAAAAAACGCGCCTGTTTTAGCTTCACAGCGAAATTTGGCCAAGATGTCGAACAATCCGTCGGATTTTTGGCGCAGAGTCATGACCGTCGATGAAAGCTGGGTCCATCACTACACTCCCGAGACCCAAGAAGCATCTTGCCAATGGTGTGCACCTGATGAAGGACCTCCGAAGAGGGTGCGGACAACGGCATTGACCGGAAAGGTGATGGCTACAGTTTTTTAAGACCAACGTAGAATAATGCTGGCCGACTACCTTGAGAGCGGTAAAACGATCACAGGAGAATATTATGCAAGACTGTTGGACTGCCTTTAGCAAGAACTCATCGTGAAACGGCCCACTTTGCAGAAGAAGGTTGTCCTGTTTCACCAGGACAATGCTCCTGCACACAAGTCCCGGCAAGCATCGGCAAAACTGGCCCAACTGAGGTTCGAACTTATTGAACAACCTTCCTATTCTCCAGACCTGGCCCCCTCTGATTATTTCCTCTTCGAACATTTGAAGACTAGTCTCGGTGGAAAGCGTTTTTCCAGCAATGAAGAGGTTAAGGCTGCTGTCAATGCCTATTTTCAGTCTAAAGACGCGGAATTCTACTTAAGAGGTATAACAACTCTGAAATCTTGATGGGAAAAGTGTATTGAGCATCTCGGGGAGTATATCGAATAAGATAAATTTAAAAGCATGATTTGGAAAATTCTTGGTTTTCATTCTAAGAACTTATTGAACTACCTATATATATATATATATATGTATATATCCTACGGCTTGTGCATCCGTGCGTACATCCTTTATGTGAGCTCGGTGTGCATACTGTTTTTGTCACCGCTTCTCTCGTTTCTCCTTATAGTAGTCTGATACTGCTCGCCCCTTCCCCTCATCGACTGGGTGTGTGTGTGTGCTTTTGTCTCTTGATACAGGTCCAGCATGGGCAGGCTTTTCCGTGTCGCACTTCGGGTTTCGGGCGACGATAACCATTCTCGCTCTGGTGAACGTCGTCTTCGCGCCATTCGCGTTAACTCTACGGCCGCTCGAACGTGCCCTCACTAGGGTGAGTCACACTTACGCGAGCGCACAGCCTCATAATAACCTCGCCGCACAAATGACGACGCACATAGCTACGGACGCGTTTTACGCGCACGTTTTACATACACCACGTTCTGTGATCAGATCGCCAGATTAGTTGAATGCCGTGAACAGGCAAAAAACAAGTGCCGAGTTTAAATTAATAACTAAATAACGATGTACACAATGGCCAAGGCAGATACTCTCTGCTTACCGATGTCGAAGTGCACTGGTTCGAAAAAATCTTTCTGGTGTTAGTTGTATACCCGTATCGGGGATTATCCGCCATTGGCCAATGGCGGTGACGTAAAACATGTGC
Organism: Dermanyssus gallinae; assembly: GCA_003439945.1. Taxonomy (NCBI): domain Eukaryota; kingdom Metazoa; phylum Arthropoda; class Arachnida; order Mesostigmata; family Dermanyssidae; genus Dermanyssus; species Dermanyssus gallinae. The sequence continues at coordinate 85,677 of QVRM01004696.1, read as the reverse complement.
GTCATAGACCAGTTAGAGTTTCTGTAGCGCAGTTGGACTTTCTGGGGTCTTCTATCTATGCCATCCATGCTGGTGGCATATCGCGAATCTCGCAAACGGCATCTCGCACTGCTCTCTGACCTACACACAGATGCCGCTGTGTGTAGGCGATAGAGCTGTGCTGCTAAATTTTGCCTTAAGGAGTTAAGCGATCACGTAACCGAAGTAATGCCGCACATTGGCCGTCAGCAAGTTACTAACTCATTGGTGTCCGACATTTCTGCTGTTCGACGGACGAGCCACTGTTATATGTCGCGATAGAGTTTTGGCTGTAACACATATTTGCAGTGCTTCAACTTTGCAATCATAAGTTTTTCAATAACTAAATATTTGCAGATCATAGAGCTAAATGCCCAACTCGGATAGGTTTGGGATAGCAGAAAGTCCCACGACAAATCAATTGCGTTTACTCTTATTAGCGATTGCTGCGGCTGGTAGTATCTGTTTTGATTGCTGCCTTCGAACAATACACGTTTATCGTGCTGTCAAGTAAATTTAACAGGGCCGAATTGACTGAGACAATGTAGGTTCAGCTGAACAAGCATATATATATATATATATATATATGAAGACATGAAAGGAGGTTGAAGTCTGGCGAGAGCATATAGAGACGCAAGAGCCGAGCTCCTTCGTCGTGTCGCTTCGGTTTCGTGTTTTCAAAGGGTTTTCGACCTTAAGTGTTCCCTCATTACGAGACGACTCGGAAAAGGCCCGAGGCTATAGAACATTTGCATCGTCCTATTAACAACAAACACACACACACACCCACATCGGGCACTCGGCACTCACTTAAACACGCGCATAGAGAGATACAGGAATAACAACGCAGAACAGCACATAGTGCGAATGGCGCCCACTCCACAAGGATGCACCGCCGGAAAAATGCTTCCTTTTAAGCACGGCGGCGGTTGTTACCCCCGCCGGTGGTGTCACCCGGCGAATCCAGATGGACCCCAGTTATTTGCCTAAACACGGCATATCAGCGACGGTGCGTCTTCTTTCATTGGCGCGCTCTCTTTCTATAGTATGTATGTCTGTATATCTGTCTCTCTGTACCTCTCCCCCGTCTTCAGACCTCTTCTCAATCTCCTTTAAACTGGGTGAGCTCGTTGAGTTCGAAACAGATCCTGATTGTGCAGCTATAACAGCGGACTGTCGGCTAATCAAATAGACGCCTGTAAGTTCATGTCTGTATGCACGCACGCAACATCATCAGTGATACAATACAATCACATTATAGGTTTATCACGGCTGCACCTTAATGTCCTATATATATAATGCATCCGTTTATAATAAGAATATAAGTAGAGCGACAATTGTCTCCTGGGAACGTCTGCACGGGAAATAATACTTCATCATATATATATATATATATATATATAAATAGAGAGAGATAGAGAGAGAGGGAGAGATAGAGAGAGACGGTGATGCGATAAGTCGTAGGTTCAATCCCGCGATGTCGCATAATGGGTTGATTGATGGGTGACTAGTTTGTTGAGTAACTCAGGGTTTGCGAAACCTTGCTTGTAAACAATGCTTAATAGACGTGGACTGCACAAACTTAATAGGTTATGCTATACACTTTCTGGCCTAGGGTAGCGTGCAGTCTGTGTTTACCCTGACGTTCGCGCTCCACCTATACCCTTCTAATTGGTGCGGCGACTAAACAACGGATTAGAACTTACTGTCCATAGCTGTCCAGTTATCAGATCAACGCGTAGCCACTTAGTAAGGCCGTGTTGCATCTATAAAGCGCGAGACCGACCAATTTCGGTTACCGTTTTCAAACCACATTTTACATAGATCGATATGGGTCTAGGATTTTGTATATCTTCTCTCCTGTCTTGTACACAGTATTTCTCCCAGGGCCAAGGCCAATCTTGAACCTATTTAAATAAAGTAGCTCACCTAGCAATAGACAACCGTCCAAATTAACAGCAACAACAACAACAATAACAGCAACAACAACAACAACAAAAATAGCTTTGTGTGCTGTGCACCTGAGAGGCTGAGACCATTGAAACCAGGGACGCTGGTGTGTGGTGAGAAATTCCGAAGCGTTTGCATCATCATTAGAAACAAACCGTACAATGGTTATCTGTACTGTAGCTAATTAGTTATTTTGAGAACAATAGTTTGTTTATTACGGTTGCAAGATTGGCGTCATCTTTCCAGATAGATGCATAGACCGAGACATACGTAGATGACACCTCACTTTATCAGTCAAGATGCATGCTGGCTTATGTGATAGCTGCCTGTCTTACGACTGGCTATCAGCGGGACGCCAACATTCGCAATGGAACATATACAGAAGTCGTGTTTGCTTACGAAAACCATGTTTCCTTGCGGGCTCGGCGCAACGCGAATACGGCCAAATGTAATTTGCACGCACACATATGGTAGACAAACTTCTTCTCACAAAAAGACAAGCTACACTGTGAAGGTCCAAAAGAAAACGACGAAGTAAAAAACGAAACTCCCGCTGTTCGCGGGCGGGAATTTTCGTGCCAAATGAAAGCCGCGTGTATGCAAGACTGTTTTATACTTGCGTACCATATCACCCAAACGTGCTATCACCTCTTCGATATCACCTCGCGGTGACATGGCCCCGCAGCTTCCCCTTCATACCCTACTGTTGAGTTGGCCAACGGGCCACAGTAGGTAGAACTTGGGCCCCCTTTCTTTGAAGGCATCAAGTAGAGGAACACTGCTGTTCCCTTCGCATTTCTGCCTTTCCGATACAGTGTCGGTTTTATTCAGCACCCATTTAAGATGCTGCATGCTTAAGGTTATAAAAACAAGTCGTTAATATCTACTCCGTGTTGTTGTCTTCCTTGCTGCTGCTGCTACTGCTGTTAATTGTCAATATCGTAGTTACGATCTCACGTTTTCACTCGGTATCGCTTAGTCAGCAACAAGGGCGTCTGCGCCCTTGTTCTGCTAACCAAGCAGCCAAGGCGGCCTCTTTTATGAGGACGCCTGTTATCAAAACAACGCTAAATATTGATTTTGTAGTCGCTGCAATTGGATGCGACCTGCGCGACACTGCTGTTGCTCTGGGCGCACTACACTCTACGCCGGACGTTCCCCTACCGCTGTTCTACTGCACTTCAATATTTTGGTATGCGCGAGTTGCTCTTAAAGGGCTGCATGCCCAAGTTTCATGCCTTGTTTCGCCATCGCTCTACAAGAGCAATAAACATAAAGAGGTTGCTCGATGCTGTGTCGAATGTTGTTTTATTCGCTGTAACTGTTGCTCCTGGTATAGCGCTTATTTTAATACAAGTGAAGTAAACTAGAATGCTGTTGGTGAAAATAAGTGAGCTTGTATGGAATTGAATGACGATGCAACGAAAGGCACCCGCAGCCGCGCCGTGCAACGCCAGAAGTTCCGCGCTTGATCTAACCAAAAATGTTTATCTTCGAACGAATACGACGTTTAGTGACAACACTTTCAAGCTTTGAGTTATTGTTGGTAGCGCTGCATTCAGCACAGGTATTTTGTCGAGATTTGTTTACTAAACTAACTGATGTTAAGTGTCATTCTGCAATGTCCCCATGTGGCACTCTCGTGTTGACCATCCCCTCCGTGATCGCCATCTCCTGCATAAATGATAAACCTCTTCCCTATGTTTTTGGACACCCACCCTATGTGATGGCGAATAAACGCGGTAAGATTCGCCGTATTAAAATGATTTCGATTTAAAAGCAACAGTCAAGACATTTGCCTACAAGGAAAACAACGTGTCTGTAATGCGAGGCGGCTGCTATGTCACGCACTACTTGTTGCACCGTTACCGATTACTAAAGGGATTTCTAAACGGGTTTCCAGGTGCACGCTAAGATGGGTTCCACCAGCTTGGAGTAGGCGAGTGGTTGGTTGTCTCCTTTGCTGCACTTTCGTAATGCAAGAAGACATCCGAGCCAACTCTGATCGTTGTCGCAAGCTAGTAAGTAGCTCGTAAGAAGCCGGCCAACTTGGAACCACCAGCCTGGACGGACTTTCTGCTCGCGCGCTCACACCGGACACGTGTGCCACCACACTCAGTAGCTGCAGTACGCTGGAATACGACAGCTTACTAACTCACCACGTTACTACTGCTCTCTTGGCTCATTCGTCTGTCGCTCGACTTTTTGTTGGCCCAATTTACGCGATTATTGTCCGATAAGTTATTAGCTGTAACCAATAGTGGGCTCTAGCAAAAATGTCTGGCCGTCACTGTCATTAACATCAACCTTGTGTCCATGCTATTCCCCCGACCGTATCCCCACATCTTTACATTTATATATATATATATATATATCCCCACATCTTTACATTTATATATATATATATATATATATATATATATATATATATAATTTTTTACGCTCTGACAACCACATTTTAGACGCTCTTGATGGGCTAAGTTGCCTGTGGCACGATGTCATCTAAATGCATCTATCGTCACCGCGTTCTAGTTACTGGAAATATATAGGTTTTCTCCAGGGTATGTAGCAGCAGGGCAATGACAACCACGTCCGACAAATACAACCAGCAAGGCCGGGGCTCGAATTTGTGAATGCTTTGCTAACCATGGTTGCCATGGCAGCGCCCAATTTCGATCGGTGCGTTAGCCGCCTAAACCACCGCCGCTACATACATTCATGGATGCACGTGAACATACATGGAGAACTAAACACGCACTTTTTCCTCTTCCTTATAAGGCACCCGATATTTCATTAATTTGGTACTGATTTGATTTCGTTTACTTAGGGGGTACATAAACAGCTCAGTGGATATGCGCTTAACAGTGCTTTTTGTTGACTTATCTCCTACGTTGGGAACGTCCTGTCCGCTTACTCATTTCACTTGTAAGAGTGTATAATATCCTAGCAAGATAACCGACACAGACAAAGCAGCAACAGAAAATATGACTACTACCACCAGGAGCCACAACAACAGACCACCGGTCAAATGATATATTTAGGCTGAAAATGGCCAACTTTCAAAGGACATATGAAACTGCCAAATGCCTGCTCTGTATTTTAGGAAAATATCTAAGAGAAGGGTCACTATAATGGGAATACTGTTGCAGACATTTTGTACATTTGTTTGTCAACAGTGCTAACAGCAGAACAACCGTATTAATAAAATGCATATAGCCGAAACAACTATATATAGTACTTGTTGTTTTCTGTATAAATATATATATATATATATATATATATATATATTTTCTGTTCTCATGTTTTCGTTATGTAAAGTGGTACAAGGATTTGGGGACGAAAAGAGAAAAACAGATAGTAAAAACAGCATCTATAGCGTATGAATGGCAATACTGACACATAAGACAAAGGAGCCCACTGAGATATAATTTGAGAGACAATATATCTCGAATTGACAACTAAAGACGAATATTAGACAATTGCTCTAAATAAATCCTCTTTTACACTCATATATATATATATATATATATATATATATATATATATATATATATATATACGCGTCTAATAACAATAACATAAACCTTAACCACAGTTTCGGCCACGTAAATAATTATCTCTGCATGCATGTATCGGTGGCGAAGCTGTTACTCACCGATCCGTGACCAGACTAGCTCATAATTTCGTGTAGATTGTATGTTTAAATATTTACCCCCGTTGGCGCCAAACACACACACACGTTGGACGCGGCACGCGTCTGCCCGATGTTGGTGGTATACTATTCGGCCAGAACTGCTCTAGAACAAAAGGGCTCCCGTGGTCGTCGCGCAATCATCGCGTTGCAACCGAGCCCGCGCTATACGCAAAAATCTGAGCGTTCGTTAGGTAGCTAGCTAAGCTAAGTAGTTACTTACTGTTAATGATGAGATCGTTTAAACGGTTACTACAACAATTTGGCCCTATATGCTGCTAACAGCCCGAGCTAGCTAGCAAATCCGGTAGCCGGCAGTTATCTGCTAGTTCTAGTTCCTCATTCTTATCATCCCGTTGTTAATCCTATTTGAGGCATCCTCGCATAGGAGACGGCAGCGACGACGTCGACAACGACGAGGAGCCATGAGCAGTTGACAAGCCACTGAGCGTATCCCGATTGTTGCCCGAACAGAGTTGTGGTCTGCTTACGTGGCCAGCGATCTACACAAGCGATTTAACCGGCGCCTATAGTGGTAATCTTGTTGTTGCTGTTGTTGTAGCCGTGTTAGCGTTGGCACATCTGGTCGCAATCGGGGATGACGCCATAGCCAGTAGTACCTCATAGCACATCAAATAGCCAACTCCCGCCAGATTGGTTGGAGATTTTCCCGCATGGCCCGCGAGGGAGTAAATAGAGGCCCGGGAGGGAGTAAAACTGCTCATTCGTTTCTCCCATCGTTCTCCCTCTACGTCCTCGTCTTGCTTACTGAGTTGCTGAGCTTCAACAAACTCGTTTGTCTCAGCTCATTGACATCAGATCGCTACTAGCCTATGACGACATCCATGATGACTGATACTCAATACCACTCTTGATAGAGAACTAGGCTCGTCTTTAGTCCCTCTCTGAATATAACAGCGAAGCTGAAGGCAACGGGGTCGACCGCGTTAGAGCGGTTTCGATGACGGTTCGACAGGACAGGTTTGCCGCGACCATCCATGACCACTAACTCATGGATGGACCCGTCACGACCATAAGTCGCATGTAGGTCGTTCACATGCGGACAATGATTAAACGCAGAGATGCCTTGATAGGCAGGGGGTTGCATCGTCCTCGTTACTTCTTCCATCGTTTCTCCTGACTGGATTGCTATCCAGTCGGTCCCCTTGGTCCATGGGTATAGTCTGCCGCTGTGCCGTCGCCCAACCAAACCGCCCATCCTTTGCCGATATTTTGCCTGCTACCGGATGCGCCCTAAGCCTATCGGCAAGGCCCGGAGCAGATGTCACTGTGGAGCCAACTGCGTACAGGAGATGGTAGGTAGGTGGTCACTTCTCTCCCACCACAGACGCAACACTGATACTCGACATGCTCCCAACAGATATGAGTTTGATCGGCAACACGCATGCATTTAAATTTACGTAAAATAACCATATGAATATTCCGGGTAAAATTATAATTTTATACGTTAAATAATAATAATAATAATAATAATAATAATAATAATAATAAAAGGACAACATTTTCTCGGCAACTAGTAGTTCCAGATCAGTGCAATAGGCAGTTTCCCAGACAGGTAATGAAAAACAAAAACCTATTTCACAAGGTACTCCTCGTACTGTGTGAAAAATAAATGACATTGCGCTTCAGATACTAGTCAGTTTGCGTGCACCAAAGACGTTCCGGATGTCTGAGTGCTCAGTTTTAACACTTACAATGTTTACAATTGTTACAAATACGTCTGAGCCAATAGAATACTGTGTCTTTTGACACCGATATATTAGGAAAACATTTGTTGGAATGGCTGGCGTCCTCTCTAACTGGGTTTAAATATCAGTAACACCTTCAAAAGTCATCTGACTTATTTGCTTACGTGTGGCGGTGGACTGTTCCAGCGCAGCAAGCTGACTTGTGTTACCAGTTAATCACCGAATGCTAGGTAGGTGATGTTACCGTTGACGTAGAATGCCACTTGTAAGGTTCGCTTTACACCGGGAAGCCTTACATCGGAACTGCTGGGGAAACCGTACCGTAGGCCTGGGCGAAACATTTAAAATTCCTTCTTATATTTCAAAGGCAGGTCAGCGTAGCGTTTGGCATGGACACGTCTGCTGCCATTATCATCTGCCTATACTCACGATACGAATCAAAAGGGAAAGGAAAACGCCTAATTAAGCCATCTGTGCGGCGTCGTTCCATTTTTTCCGCTAAGAACAACCGACAACAGAAGCATACCGACGCATATGCCTCTCTGGCACTGGTCAGTATTAGTCACACGGAAAAGGGTGTGAGGCAGTTCTTTTTTGTGAGGCATGACCTGTAAAGCCTCACTCCGTGCGTACTCTGTATTCTTCCCCTCTGGACATGCGAGAGCCTTCGTTTCCCCAGCCGGCGGCGCGTCTCGGCGTTTTCCGGGCCATAAAACCCGGCTGCTATGATCCTCGATCCTTTCTACGAGCTGTGTAAGCTGTGAATGTGTGCAACCAGTGGAGGGCAGGCATAGGCGGGTGGGGCAGAAGTGTCGTGGTTTGCAGGACCGGTTTGTACTGTGTGCGCGATCTCTCAAGCTATTTCCGCGAATATGAACAGTTTATGAAAAATGAGGAGCCTCTCTCTCGAGCTCTTCCTTCTCAGCTAGCCTGAGCGACCATACGACCCACTAGGGTGGCGGCGGCGGCGGCGGTGGTGATGGTAGTGATGGTCATCGACGACGACGACGACGACGAAACGAAATGCGAGGTCATACGTCTTTTCCCATTAGAAGCGCCATGGGATGGACGGGGGGAGGAAGGAAGGGCTGAGGTCCCATCATCACCGACCCCGTCAAACTACTGGAATCTGACGGGCAGCGCGCGAGCGCGCGACTCATGAGAGACCGAGAAGAGGTCCAGGGCTGCAACTATCGCTGCGCTGCTGCTGCTGCTGCCGCTGCCGCCGCCGTCTCCTTCTAATGGAGGCAAATGAGGACTCACGCGTACTGCAACCATTTCGTGCAGATACGAGCGTCGTTGTTAGCGTTACCGCTGCACAATACTGCGAAGAATGAAGCATTGCTGCCCGGCCTTGGTACATGTGAATATAATGACAATGTTCCCGCCAACCACCCACCCACCCACACGACACTCACCAGTCATGTAGCAGCTGCTGGGCGCTCAACGATCTTGTCTGTGCCATACGAATGGCATTGTCGAAAGCGACGAGCATCTAGTAGTTAGTTGTACGACGACTGTCGATACAGCCAAACGAGTATGCGAAATAAAAACAACTCCATGCAGCACGTAGACAGTGGCGGTTTCGAGCCAAAGAAAAGGGACACTACGCATGTATATATACATACATAGTGTGTCGTAGTCATCGACAACGGCACAGAAGCTTCACTGTGCGCGCGCGACCGGAGTGGAACAATATCGGGTCGGTCATTTTCGGTCGCTAAATAGGCCGCTAAAGGCACACTGCAATATACCTGCTTGTTAAAGAAAGCTAGGTTAACCTATAAATCAACAATTTCGTCAACAATTGGTTTTTTTACCACCGTACGGCGTAAGGTATACTTTAAACGGCTGAACAAGATAGCTTTTTAACCGTTGCAGATCACAGATTTTTGATCTGTGATCACATTTGAACCTTTTTGCTTCCTCTCCTATTATATATATATATATATATATATATATATATATATATATATATATATATATATATATATATATGAAGTACTTAGGTGGCCTGAAGCTAACGAATATTAAATGGTATCCGACCTAAACATAAATATTGTAGAAAGTACAGATGCTATCTGTGCTGCGGATTTACTTTGTTTACGAACGAACTAGACCTAGAATGCGTCTCGACTTGAAGCTAGCTTTTGTTATTCTACTTATACATGCGATAATGTTTGTTCGTGTTGCATTGATTGTTTACATAATCTCATCAGCGAGGCGACGAGTAAACAGATATGATGCTGCAACGACGACAACACCAACTATAAGTCATTATAGCTAGGGGGGAACTAACATTTGGGATGAATGGGTTATTTATTAATCGATGCAGAACAATTAGCCTTTTAAACCTATCGTTGGAACGTTAAGCAGTTGTTTTTAGGCACACGCTTTTACCCTTTTTATCTCGTCTTCTGTCGGCCAAGTATTCAACGTCGTCTCTGGACATAGGATTTTGTACCATTCGATGCCGCCCTTAAGGCTTCAATTGATCGTAGTGTTCTATAATGCTGCCGTGCTCCGGGTCAAACTGAGGTTCACACGTAGAGACCACCTGCCAATTCGGGGAACTATAGTGGCCTGGAGACGGAATCGACTTGTAACCTGATCGCAGCGTTTCCTTGCAGGGCGGCACAAATTCATTACCCGACTCGTGCTTGAATCGTATTCGTAAAAGACAGCTCTTCTGATGCTTACGTGCCGAAACGTTAGTGACTTTCGAGTTGCTAAAACGGGTTAAAGGGATGAGCGCGAAAGTGGTTTAAGTGATGCTGTTTTTGTCATCGAGTGGCAAATTAATCCGATCGCAGTTGAGCTGACGAGACTTCATAGAAATATCTACTCTCCTGTCGTAAAATATCTAGGCTTAGCCTTTAGAGGAGAATGTATGATATTGGTAGAAACTGGAATATGGAAATCACGGATGATCGCGACGCACAGTTTCTAAGACTAAGGAGGATGTCTCTAAGCCAAACAAAAGGTTTTTGCGCTTACTTCTCTAGACACACTTGTGAAGCTCGGCGGCACCATACAGCAACCACGGTGAATGTTTTCGTGAGTCTATTACTATTAGGAATAATTATCTTCTTATTATATTTGTCTAACGCCGCCCCGCGGCCTTACGTGAACCTAACAACCAAAGAGTTAAGTTGGGGGCACTCCATATTTTGCAATGTCAGATCATCACTAGTGATTGTCTAAAGTTGCGGCATATTGTTTCGTCCTTCAGATGGAGTAAACCTTTGATCTTAACTTGCCACCATTTTGGTGGCGATGCATGCCAAGCAGGAATCTATTAAGCGCATCTTTAATTGCAGAGAGATTAACCCCAATGAATCTCAGAGGAGATGATTTGTTGCCGTCGTGGTTGATGTCGCTATTGGCGGCTGCGGCTGCTGCCGGATGGTTTGACCGAGCCACTCTGCTGGCTGATGGTTGTTAAAGAGGAATCGAGAGCAAGAGAGACACAGAGAGAGAGAGAGAGAGAGGGGGCGAGAGAGATGAGGGAGCAAACGGCAGGGAACGATAGGTAGACATCTATAGAACGTGAGGCATAGATGGTCTTGTTTGCGTCTATGTATGCCGCACGGACGGGGACGTCTGAGAGCTAAGGAGCCGGCCCACCCAGGGATACGGGCGAAGGGGGGGGGGGGGTGAATGCCATTGGCGAGTGCCGACGCACACGCTAATGGTGGTCACGGCATAACAAAGAGGTGGCGACAATAATGATGCTGATGTTGATGATGATGATGGCGAGGATGACGATGATAATGACCATGATGAGGCGACGATGGCTTGCGACGCTGCGTGCTCTTCGGGCGACGCCTTCTCAATGCCATTAGGCGATGCCACTGAGAGGATCGCCGAAGCGTTCACCGCCCGCCACGAGGGTGATTACCGGACGGCAGTCTTGGTCGTGGCCTTGAATGGCGTTACAGAAACTCAAACGCTACTGACCTCAATAGGATTCACTCTTATATATATATATGTATATATATATATATATATATATATATATATATATATATATATATATATATATATATGAATATGTATATATATATATATGAATATGTATATATATATATATATATATATATATATACACACACTAACTAAGGCCAAATCTACTCAACACAAAAGATTCTAATTGATCGAGATCACTAATGACGAATAATTAAATTGGTAATTAGGTGTAATTACGTGTGACAAAATTGAGAATGTACATATATGTTGTAGGCTTTTAGAATAGTCAAATACAACTCTACTATACGTAGTTGTTGTAGAAGCTTATTTATTCGTTCGCTGCGCTTGACCGACTTGCAATACGCCCATGTACCCGCCCTTTTCCTTCGTCGTTCTTTTCCTGTGGAGTCTTTGCGGTCGTTTGTCGAAATCACGGTCTTCAGCTGATAGTCCGTAGGATTGTAATGTTTGACCCTTTGCCGCACAGACGTTACGGGCATGCACTCTACAGAATGATACGGTGATTTAATTAAGCTCCACAGCATTAAATCACTTACGGTGTTAACCGTCAGCTGTTGATTATAAATGTAATAATTCTATTGATACATGCAACAGCAAACCGTATCGCTTATAGAGGAGGCGTGCTGTACGCCGTCGAAAGCTAATTGATCACCGCGCCTAAGCGGTACGGTATGAGCATAAACGTATAACTGACAATGCAGCCCTACAACACATATTGTAGGACAAGCTATTTAAGAAGACGTTTCGGAACAAGTTAATGGTCTACTTCAAGCGAAAGAAGAAAAGTCTCTCCTGATGTTGTACCAAAAAATATGAGAATAGACACAGCTGGTTAATTGAATCGGACACAAAGCACAACAAAACACAAAACACAACAAGTTAAAGGCGTACGAATGTGACCAACCACAGCCCGTAAAGCTAAAAGCCGTGTGACGGCCTTTCTAAATACTCTCCTTACAGACGCTCTCTCTCTCTCTCTTTTTCTCGATCCGTTCCTTTCTATTTACCTATATAAACGTATATACCTAAGTTAAGTTATAAACTACTGCGGAATAGACCATTGTAGTGCTGTCGCTGGGAGGTCAAAAAGATTGCTCACTGCGAATATCCGTCACAGAATGAGACGATGTGACATACCTCTATTCAACAACCAGACTAACTAAAATAAAATTACCCTCAACGCGCCCGCATCTTATGAGTAGGAAATGAGTAGCTATAGCTTCTACTTGTCAAGCTATCGACATTCCCAGATGAAAATGGCTATGTGCAAAATTATTGTATAGAAGGGCAGTAATGGCAGGATACATTAATAATAGTTGAATGATGTTAGAACGCCTGGCTAGGGCCAAAGTGTTGCGATAGGTCAAATGCGTATATCTCGGTTGGTGATCAAGTTGAAGTCTATTTGGCAGATGTTAAGAGATAATCTTTTTTAACAGGTAGAACACATTTTATTTAACTCATAATGGGGTGTAAGCAATTGTCCATCAGTGAACGTGACGACAAACTACATCAGCCCTAGGTTCAGGTCTAGTGTCCTCGTGGCCTAATAATATATATAGATATATTCTGTATAAAAAAATACCCTGCCGTCTTTGGTTAGATCACTAGCTTCGTGTGAACAGAAAGAGCGCATTTTGAGGACGTAAAATTCAGATTAATACTCATAAATAGACCATTCAACCTACTCTTAACATCACAGCGCAAAACGCTGTTAGCTCCAGGCGGATATCGTAAAACTGCGCGAAATTGAACATGCTGTTTTAGAAGATGTTATGGTTAGAGGTTGCTGTAAAACCGGTTGCGTGCTAAAGCGATACTAAAGAAACTGATAAATGAGACTTTTGAGAGCTTCATGATCATGACTTTAGTGGCTCCAGCAAGAAAACGTTGGCTTAACGAAATGTTTGTCACAAGGGACTTTCGCAGAGACCGCCAACGGGCAGACCAACCACACCCTATGCGTGAATGGGCGGGCCCGCCATATCTGTCAATCCATAGAGAAATAGGAACACTAGGTGGGCTCATTTTTGTGGCACTGGAGCGTGCGTGGCTCGAGCGTCTGGTCGCATAGAATGCGCATAGCTCGCATTGAAAGCATAGGAAACTGGATACCTTGTACCAAAAAGAGGGAAAAACTCGCCATTCTCCATGGTGAGCGTTGCATTTAGTGAGGCCACTTTTTGCTGACAAACACCCCTTTTGCCGTAAGCCGAATTAGTTGTAGAATTCAATTCAATCAGTGTGCCGACATTTGAGCCGTTAGCGTTTCAAGTTTTCAGTAAACCGGTCATCGGCCACGAAAACATGTTATTATTCTCAAGACCTGTCTTGGCGATTTGTTTTGATGTGATAGGGTGTTAACGGGTAAAGTAGGCCTTGTGTGGAACCTTACGCGTGCCAAGGTAGATGGGGATTTCGACTTGTCCGCGGCCAATTGAACGGTCCGCCACCTGCCACATCTTGTGAATTCGTGGGATTTGAAATTTATGGGTTTCGAATATGTATCCTATATATGTATCCTCCTGCATAAAAGTACCGTCCACAAAACACTAAGTGGTTACGCTTTTATGTTAGCTACACGCGTTTAGAAGTGGCGGATCTTAGAATCCCTCCACTATTAGGGGTCTCTGACATAAAATTAACCATTATATATACTGTGATTTGATTATACCTTAACAATAAGACCTATGACTACGCATGAGCCAATATATGTAGTAAGCGCAGTTTAGAAGTACTTTTTTTCTATTCATGTTAGATCTTTAGTTAAAAGACAGGTCTACTTAGTAAATCTTAATCTTATTAAACATTGTTTAGTTAAGGTATTGCCATTAATGTTTTACAGAAATAATTATATATTATGCAAAACAGGATTTTAAATATATTTGACTTGCACATCACGATAGCATGCATGTAGACAATATTAGGCGAATATAAATAAATATGCTGCATATAGGCAAGGTCACGGTATTTGTATATGTGCACACCGGGTTCACCTAGAGTCTCGTAGGGAACCACCACGTTGTATGTAGTCGTAAAGCCCGACAAAACGGTGGTCACCGTAAGTGAGACAAATGCATGGACGGAGAGTTGCAAGGCACCTTCTGTATTACTTCCGGGCTGTTTCTGGATGAAGTAGTCTTACCAGGACGCCTTATACTTCAAGTGACGTCCGTCGTTGTGCCCATTAACAGCCATTGGCCGCACAGCCGCACGGCATGGCACAGTGTGAGGTCTCACAAATTGGCGGTTACGTGGTGAGGACTGGCGTCCGAGATTGGGACAGAGCCAGCTGTCAAGTGAGAGGCTAGCCCCTCAAGGTGTCACATGTAATCGGCGGCAGACGTCAACCTTACTGATCTCCTCGGTAAGCAAGGAAATCAGCCATCGGTAAAGCTATATATTATAGCTTGACAGTGTGAAGGACAAACAGCTTGAAGGCGAAAAGTTTGTGCCTGACAAGAGGGGAGGATCGTATAAGTCAATAAGTGTAACCTTATATTTAACAGCGGCGAGAAGCAGCATATATATATATATATATATATATATATATATACATATCCTATAAGCCTTTGGAAAGTGTATGCAAAGTAGTTATACAAGCATGTACTTTACGGGTGGCGCGAAAAGCAAACAAGCGATTAATTAGCCTGTTTTCGACCTAAGCTTAGAGATTGGGCTTAGGCGATTATTGTACAATTCGGATTCCCTTTTCTCTCTTCATGCGATTTCGCATGCGTATGTACGAAGGGAGTTCATACGCGATTACAATACACTACGAGTGTAAACTGACCTATACATAAAATTTTGAATAACGCCATATGTGATTTTATAGCCTCGTACCTCGTGTCATACCAACGTTCATTTTTCAAGTTTCCCTAGCAGTTGTACCAGCAGGAAAAAAGAGAGAAAAACAGCAGCAGCAGCAGCTGACAACAACAAAAAGACACGCAAAAGATCTATTATTACTGGCGTTAGCTTCAACTTTCAACCAAAGGGCAACCTTTGCAGAAGAAGCAATGGCGTGTGTGGCACAGACTAGACGGACGGGCTAAACAGTACCTTTTACAGCGCGGGCCTACTCCAAGAGATTCGCACTGGAAAACCTGTCGGCTCGTCTACTGCAATGTCATCATCAAACAGCATGTCGAGTACGCAAACCATCAAACACTGTTTAAATCTCACATCTTAACTGGATTTAATTGTAACAGTACAGTGACATTTGAAATATATGCAGCATTGTTCGGATGCGAAACGGAATCATGCAGCAATATTTTGTTCTGCCATTGAATAAAAAAGAGTGTTTGAGAAACAATAAAATATGAAAATAAATAAGTATTGGAGCTTACTACAGACATTTAACTGTCCATTCTAAATAGGTCTTAGCAATTCATCTCGCATGCCGATGCCAGATGACCGGCGCTTACAAACTACTGTCATCAGGAAGAGTGGCGAGGCCCAGAAATTAGCACAATTGTGACCATGTCAATAAACGGCTAGTGTGGCTAACTTTTATTTTTTACGCTCTGACAACCATATTTTATACGCTCGTAAGAGGCTAAGTTGCCTTTGATACGATATCGTCTAGATGCATATATCGTCATCACGTTCTCGTTACTGGATTTATATAGGTGTTCGCCAGCAAAGGTATGTAGCAGCAGGGCAATGACAACCACGTCCAATAATTACAACCAGCAAAGCCGGGACTTGAACTTCCGATTGTTTTGCTGATCATGGTTGCCATGGCAATGTCCCGTTTTGAACGGTGCTTTAGCCGCATAAGCTACCGCCGCTATAAACAAAAAATTCAAAACGAAAAATCAGCATTTGTTGATAACACAACCGCTGAATGTAACGAACCCTCTCTAAGGGTTCAGATTCCCATGTTTACCGTGGAATGCCTTTTTTCGGACAAGAAGGATTCTAAACGAAATTTAGTGCTTGTGCCGAATTTTCTCCGCGGAGCTTCAGTACTCCAAGGACTCATATTGCTGATAATAAAAAAGGTTCGTGTTGATAACATGCTTTGTAGTTTTGTTATGTAAACCCTCGGTGAGTAAACACAGTAAGGATTTGCTAGTTGCAGCTCATGGGAGAGATATAATGGAGGAATAGATTCCGTCGGTGAAAACGGCTACAGTTATTGCAGGCTTGGGCAAGACGTGTTAACGACGTGTGTATCAAGCGAGCGAAACAACACAGACACACACAAGAGGTGGCGGGACAAAACGAAATACGTGACTCAAGTCAAAATATAATATTCAAGACATTGAATAAAAAAGAAGATACTCCAAACAAAACAGAACAAAAACCTTTTCATTATTATTATTATTATTATTATTATTATCATCATCATCATCATCATCATTCTATTTTACGTATTCTTGCTATTTACAACTGTGAGGCTTAAACACGTGTTTCTTTAAGTGCTCCCAATCGTTTTCATTAAATTATGGCGCCAATGATAGAGTCAGCGTTTTAAGCGATAAGTGGCAAGTGATACTAATGGCCTTAAATATTCCTCCTGGCGCCGGCCACCTGTTTCTTCTTAAATTATTTTTGCCAGATCACGAACAAATTTTACTGTGCCACAGCTTAAGAGTCGTCAAACATATTGCTACGAAATGGTACGCATTCTCCAGACTAGAATGTTACGTTTATTTTCTCTTTAAGCATGTTCTGCGACCCACCCAACAACGATGAAGTTGTTACGTATGTATGAGGGAGCTGCGGTGGAATCCACGTAGTGTCCCAGGCTAAACATGCACTATGTGACCATGGCAGTATGTAACTCCATCAGGTCCCTTATCGTTGTCGATCTCAAGTCCTCTTAGTCGTGAGGTAACAGACTGCTCCGCCTTCCTAAACGATCGTTGAATGATGTAATTCAGTTCCGCATGCCTCGAATATCGGCCATACTTCTTGGATAGCTTAGCGGGTGAGCGCCATTCACCTCAACCTCAGCTCCACGTATCGCACAATGAAAAAGTCAGCCGATGGCGCCCTCTGCCCTTAGAGCAGCAGCCATGCGGAAAGTCATGGAATCCAGCATGGTGCCTACGTGAGAGAATGACAGGGATTTAAGCCGACCCCTCACTAAAGGTGTCTTGCGCGGCTAAGAACACCGCACGACATCTCGGAGAGGGAGGGCTAACCCGAATTATCTCTTGTTATTTTTGTGGTCCAGTGACGTCGCGTTATTATTATAAGCAGGGATTTACTTTTTAAATCAAGTATATTCATGTGATTGGTGTGGCCGATAGTGCAGTAGCAACGTCGAAGTGATTTCTCGTAAAAAACGCGTCGCCTTAAATTCTTTGAATAGAGCGAGCTCCTTGCGGCAAAGTAGATCAATCTGATAAATACTGTGCGCAAATGACCTACATACATTTTGCCTCTCATCAACCCTCGCTATGCTATAATGCCTTGCGACAGGGTGTCGACGGTGTGGAAAAGTATATGCAATTATCTTGTAAAAAATGGATTGTTGTAAAACATTGTAACCGTCACTATTTAGTATATAATTAAAGCTGACACACTTCTTTCTGTAAGCGTTCTGGGACTTATAGCCAATCTTAATCTGAATGTCCATACTTCGACCTGTTAAGGCTTTTGACAGGTTATCTGAGAGGCAGCGACCATGCTCGCACAAGGACTGTTGGAAAAACCCTTCATATCTCAACATGTCTGATCCTCGATGCAATGAAGATATACTACACGATGAGTTTTAAGCCCGTAAGGGACGGATGATGGTCTAGAATTAATCAACAATCACCTAAAAAAATCATTCTAGAAAAGAGGTTATCGCAAACTAAGTAAACGCAATAGCTACCAATCGGTGCAACCTTCACGTCAAATAAACGTGTTGATACTGAGAGCGATTGATATTGAAAGCTTGTATCGTCAGGTTGTATGTAAGATTACTAATCGCTTGCGTCGCAATATGTTTGTTGATACGATTTTGAACGTGAAAACGACTTCCCGCTGTAAGTGCGTTCAAGCTACAGATATAGAAGGGGATCCTTGCAACTTTTTTGTGTCGAGGAGTAACTGGGAAATGCGGTTTGCACACACGGACATCACTGCAGGAAACTCGTCTGCAAGTGGGGGCCGGTAGTGTGGGACTTCAATTCACTAAAAAACAGTCATCTCCCCATTCCCTAACCGACCGGGAATTGAATGTGCAAGTACTTCATGTAACCGGGGGAGGTGTGAGTCGCTGTGCTGAGTAGGCCCACCTCCAGCGTATTCGGAGTTGATCCTACGGAATCCTTGTAACATAAAAAACTTTTTCAGGCTGACCCCCTAGCCAGCATTAATGTCCACGGTTGTTGGTGGACCTGCAAGTGTGCATCCTTGCAGCCTGCTCTCGTCTGAGCGTTCCATTCTTCTGAGTTTTACGGCGTTCGTTTTATCTTACGTTAATTTTCGATTCTCGTTACGCGGTAAAGTATCTTAACGTTGCTAAAGCCTGCTGTTGGTGGAACCTACTACGAAATAATTGCCCAGTGTCGCCCAGTACAAGCCCCGTCGCCTGTTTAATGAAGAGGTTTTCAGATACTCCGTCATCTAGAGAAAGCACACTCTAGTTCAAATTATAAACTATCATCTTCAAAGATTAAGCGGCAATCCCAGCGTTATAGCCTTCATAAGATCTGATTTCTCGGTATCGTGGTGAATGCTGGCCACGATATACCAGGGCAGCTGCAATGTCTTTATAGAACTTTCCTTAGGGGTACCTCGCCATGATTTAATTGCATGCCTTGTTTCTTTAGGACCTACCGTGAGGATGAAGTTTTCTACAGTACTGGAATCTCTCCGCTTTTCAAACATTTGTTTAAGAAGCAGACGACTAGGTAGTAAAACTAGTCCTTGCTTGATGTGTTTGTTTCGAATCATGTTTAGTCTGGGGTCTTAGTTGTTTTTAACCGTTTGATCGCCCTGCTAACTTTCGCCTCCGTGAATGGGGCACCACACTGATTTAAAAAAAATTGGATTTCGAAGATTGGGCGCCCCAAAGATTTGGAAAGAATTCTGCTTTTTCAAATAATTCTTAAGAAAATGTGGCTACGTTGTATTGGACGGTGCCATAAGATTTTGAAAATACTTTACTATCGTGGTTGATGCTAAAGGCGTAGACAGCTTACTCCGCCCTACGCGAGACTATTTATGTGGATTTTTGCGTCACATATACTTTTCCTGATTACGGAAATATGCGCCCGGCGGTTCTTGCAGTATCTGGCTGTCAAATATTCCCATTCTCGTATGTCTGGCGCATAAATCGCCTTGCTCCGTAACGACGATAATTAAACCATGGCATGCCTGTGAGCGTGCTTAGTGCCTTTGCGAATGTTAGGGTCACTTCGATTTTAAGACTTGTAGGTAGGTGTGGCCCTCTTGCAAACTCGAGCCTCCTCTTAGGTAATTTTTCAGCCCACAGTGGATAAGGCCCAAGGTTGAAAGGCTGGTAACGATGATATTAATTGTCGATCTCAATCGATCCATTAAATGAATGTACTTTAATCGCGATTTAGCACACAAGTGTATAGTATAATACGCTTAAACATTTTATCGACGACTTCATAATACTAAATTATCTACTTAGGACAGGAAGCGACGGCGTAGAGGTGCATAACTGGT
Organism: Dermanyssus gallinae; assembly: GCA_003439945.1. Lineage (NCBI taxonomy): Eukaryota > Metazoa > Arthropoda > Arachnida > Mesostigmata > Dermanyssidae > Dermanyssus > Dermanyssus gallinae. The sequence continues at coordinate 65,679 of QVRM01004696.1, read as the reverse complement.
GAGTGTATCTGGAGCACATCAGTCCACAGGAGGCGCACACACACTTGGAGTCGGGCTCGTGGAACCCATTTTGCAGGCATCGTTTGTGGTGAACCCCTTGCATTGAATAGCGGGTTACAATATACCAATTTTCTTAAGCAGGGGACATTCAGCTTGAATCTAGCAGTGCAGGCGTCGTATAGAAGTCTTTGAGCGAGAGAGTAAGTAAGGCGGTTTTAGGCAGTTTTAAAAAGTCCAAGGGGACGTTTACAACAATTCGTCTTCATTTTATCCAAGCTGCCCAGCTGCGCTGTCAGAAATTATTTTCAGTGCCAATATTTTTAGTGCTTCATGTTGAAGAGAATTAGGGCTGTCTTGACGGGGAGCTTCTAAGAACATCTGATGGTTGCCATATTGGCTGTATTAGTGCTGCACAAGAAAATGCACTTGTTTTGAAACTTTAGCTAAGTATATGCCATCAAAAAATAGGACACTCCTGAATATCAGTTAAGGCTGTCCCTGACGCCAGGTCTAGTATGCTCATGTTCTATATTAGTCTATTCGTACTGTTTAATACATCTTTCGTGCGCCTTAAGTATACCGCAATTGTGTTCATCCTCCGAAAATGCTATCACTAAACCGACCGCCGTAGCGTACGGATGTATTTTGCAAGTTCTCGTAATAAAAGCTGATAGTAAGATTGGCAAACGTAGCCACAACTCCTTGACACCCCTGGTCAGCGCCAAATTCCAAACTGATCATCCGCAACAGGAGGTGAACATTTTTTAATTTCGTAGTCCCGAATACCTAGTGTAGCCGGCGGCATATCGACGACACGATGTGTGACAATCTAGACAAACATAGCTAAATGTAAATTCGAACCACCGCCACGGGCAACAATTCGAACTGCCGCTACGTTCGACGACTCGAACATCGCCCTGCGCTACAACTCGAAGGCGGACGCGCGCGAAATTGAAAATGTTGCGAAACGGCTCCTAATGGACAGAATAGCAAGTGCGTGCAAAACTCGCACATTAGCCAACCAATGAGAAGCTAATGGGAATATTCGACCGTGGACTTGGAGCGAGCGACTCTTGCGTCCGACTGGTAACTCTCGCACGCAAAATCGACGAGGCAGTCTCCGGTCGAGACAAGCTAAACAACAACACACGCTTCAATTAGTAGCAAAGCCTGAGGAAGCAACACTGCCGCCTAATGAAGCTATGGCCACTTAGAACGTGGCTAGATCTGTCTGTCTTAAGCGGAAAGCTAGTTGGTTAGTTAGACGTAGAAAAACTAGTCAGCAAACATCGCAGACTACGCACACACTAATCTCTATATGAGTACGAACTGTGGGCCGTAAATATTTGTCGAATAGCGTTTGAAGTAGGTTTTACCCCGACTAGAACAAAGTGACAGTCGGCCGAGACAAATACCGACGCCCCCAGAGCTCCCTTCGCTCCCAAGAATTTATAGCTGCAGGGACACAAAGCCTTCTCGTTAAAGAAGAGCTAATGGAAGAATAATACGCAGACTTCATGCAATGGACAGCGCGCACCTATACTGGCACTAGCCTCAACAATGCAAGTATTGTAGGCGACAAGGCTCCAACAAGAGCTTCATTGCTATCACAAAAGTTCGACAAAGACGATTGCCTCATGGAGCGACTTTCGCCCCAATTCCCCGGACTGCAAGATGCATTGCTAGACCTAAATGAAGAGAAAGCTACGCAAGGATGATCCCTTACGTCTAGGAGAATCTAAACGAGTTTTTTGCTCACTACCTAAGAGAGGCAGCAACCATTCTCAGCTCGCGTATAACAAGAGGCATCCAGGCTGAACCGGTGAAACTGCTAAGATAATTCTCACAAGAAAAGCCTTGAAGCGAGCCCTTGTGCAATACCCAGAAAAAAGCTTGACTTTACCTTCGCAGTTCGTGAAATCTAGGAGTGCGTCCTATGTTGAGGCCCTATGTGCTCTTAGGGAAAAACTAATCGAAAGATGTCCGGAGAAGACGTCAAAAGATCTTCAAGAACAGGTAAAGGCGAAATCTTCTTAATTGTGCGAGGTACTCCCCCAGATGCCATTTGAAAATTCATCCAACAACTAATGAAGAAAGCATCTTTGGGCTCGACATCCGAAGCGCTTTTACAGACAAGGATGTATTATTCGGACACCTAGATAAAATAGATAGATAATATGGATAAAGCCAACGGACTTTTTAAAAGGCTCGCTGAGGGCGAAGTATCGGAGATGGCGTTTGCCCTGGGCCACTTAAAACCTCGACAGGAGACTGCCTGTGCATTGCTAAAATACTGAAAAAAACTTAAAGGCGCCTAGGACAAATATATATATATACACATTTGTAAGCGACACCAGGTTGGACCTAGTGTCGAATAAACGAAACGGTCTCGGTACCACACTGTGCCCTGCGTCTGAATTTTGACCATACGGCAAGGGAATGTACCGCTGCCAGACCAACTCAACCTTGCTGCATTAAATGCGGAGAGCAAGGACACGTCGCAAAGGGCTGCACGGACAACGTTAGGCGTAACGTGAATGGATACTGCGCTACTATGACGCCTAGCACACAGGCACACACACTCAAACCTCCGAGAAAACCGCAAATAAAATAACTTGTAGTATTGAAATACTGCAAATAAAAAGCCCCTAGAACATACGATCTGTCGATTAGTCTCAACTCGTGGCCAAAAATAACAGATAAGTCTTACTACTTTTGGATACCCCATAACATAGCTTTCTCAGTTGGTACCCTGGACAAGCAGTGAGTTATTTTCAATAAAGGTCTTTCCCACAAAATATTTCCCTACCTCACTCAGACCAGCCACAACCATTCTCCCATATTTGGTTAAGAAGGATGGATAGAAGGAAAACTCTGGTTTACCTTCAATGACGACAGACACGGATCAAAGCTTGATTTGACGTTTGCGTCAGAAAGAATATCTTTCTATATTACTTCAACTTGCTTTCAACTCTTTCTCCCCAACAACGATAACGCTTTTTCAGGCTAAATTACATCCGCTTAGGGAAATATCTGCACTACTAGAGGAAGTTTGCCGAGAATCGAGCTCTCGTTCACATTCTAAGATAGCCCCCCCCCCCCTTCCGTATTACTCATAGAATAGTGAGACCGCCGAAAAGCCAAGGACCTGCCACTGCTTAGGATGAGTATGCACACACCGCAGAGCAAGGCACAGTCTTATCTACGGGAGGAGTATAGAGCAGCGCAAGGAGCCCTACACAGGACAATAAAGATTTAAGTAGACCATTCGATCTCATTTGGCGCGTAAATCGAAAAAAACCCTTGTGACATAGCCCGACCGATTACCTGTGCGCTCTTTCCGCAGTGCACATACTTTTAAAGAAATGCCTTCGGTATACCATCCAATAAGTATACTCTTCCGCCTATACAAAGCAGCTGTGCATTTGTCAACGGTTGACTAGTAACAGAACTGCGTAATGCTTCAGGCTTCGAACGGAAGCCTTCAAAACAGAATCACATGCTTGGAAATAAAGCGTTTAGAGACGAAATTAGGTAGCCCCATAGTTTATGGTATACGTACTTGAAAATCAAATGGTGAGGTGACCTCTGCCGACAGTCCTTGCCATCTACGGGCGATTTTAGCTCATGTGCCCACTGCTCTTAGCAGTCACTTTATATTGTTCTATCATATGTTTAAGGTACACATTAGAAGTGTATCAAGTACGATCTGTCTATTATATTTATATGTAATATATACATACTACCCTCTCCCCCTGGAATGATTAAAGTATTTATGCATTCAGCGACCATGCCGCATGCTTCAAGGCTCATTGCGAGTGTCGGGACATATTATGTACTACGTATGTATGCTTATGTATGTTACAGAAATATATGTGCGTTAAAAAAATGTAATATTATTTATAGACCTAGGCATCTAACTGAACAAGGGTAACATAGGCACTCGTACTAACGATGAGATGCGTACACTTATCAATCTAGTGCTTGCAACTAATCTGAATATCCTTAACAAACTCTATGTCGCAATACCCTTTACCGTATTATTTGATACTAAAGTCCTCACCCAAAGTGGAGGTAGGACTGCATTTCTGGAGTGGCGACAATGATATGTCTGCATATGTTAAAGCAAACATTGCTTGTATATCTTTGAGAGAGTTATTTTTAAACTGTGATACTGTAGACGCCATGTACAGTTGGCTTGTAAATAAAGCTCATCTGGTCACCAACAGGTGTATACACAAGTGCAGCGGGAATTCCAATGACGCCGACAAAAAGCTGCGTGACAATATATTTGTCAGCTTGAGCAGATTAGGGAAACGATCTGAAGGTACGGAATGATTCTAAGCTCTGTAGGGTGAGCATCAGAATCAGAGTACATGCGGAATCAAAACTATTTTAAAGATTGAAAATAATTTGTATGCGAATAAACATATAAAAAAAAGAGAATAGGTACCATAAATGCAATCGTCTGGATTGAAACAGAATACAATAAGAATACAAAATACGGAACGAATCATCTGCTAATTTAAATTAGACGTTTCTCTAATGAGATGAGTTGTCTTCGTTTTCAGTCTTTGAAGATCGAGGCAGAATGTCGACGATCTGCCAACAACCTCTATTATCGTTGCCTATATAGCGTTTGTAGTGCAGGGAATAATCTTATCCGACTGTAATTGATGCCACCTACTTAATCTGCGGGCGCTGTTTCAAACACAGCAGACTGGATATGCGCAACAGGCACGTATAGCGGTACCGTTGGCAGGCTAGGCTGCTTTTAGAGCCTGGGGGGTATACGAGCGGTGATATTCGGCACGTTCTGCATCTTGGCTTTGGAAACCTACAGTCTCCAGCAAAATTACCCATACTAAGGCACGTATAGCACTGCATAGGTACACGATATAGCATTACCCCACGTCAGTCCCCAGTGTGACATCGCTGCTAACTAGATGTGAGAATCTGCAAACCCCAGTGAATGTGAGAGACTCCGAATCTCAATTATTGTGAAAGTCCGCAAATCCCAATTAGTGTGAGAATCTGCGAAGAACGTATGCTGTGTCCACAACTGCTCATCGGGACTTTGGCTTTGCCTCGGACTATCTCGAAAACTCCGGATGCTTTAATTGCAGGTATGATTGTAGTCCCTGGTATACGAGCTGTTACTCTATGAGCATGTATCAGTGTAGTCTTTACACGATTTGTCATAATAGATGTGTGTAATGTAACATAAATGGGTGGCTGTATCTTTTTTCGCGAACTGTGTATATATATATATATATATATATATATATATATATATATATATACGAGTAATGGATCCACTTTTGATATTTTCCTATTCACAGAAGTTCCAGCTACTACGTATTCTAGCCGATCCTCTGATCCTCGCTTTATCCATAGCAATAACAATATACCGGCTATTACTTATCGAGTCGATACGTTGATCTCTGCTAGCTATCGCGATAACGATAGTAAGATCTTGGCTGTCTCTTTTGGATTCTACTACAAAGACTAATTTGCCATTTCTTGTAAAGCGTGGCTGTTTCCCGTCGCCATGCATAATCAATCCATCAAAGTTGAAGTAGTTCTGCAAGGCAACGTGTTCTTCGGCGGAAAACAGAACCGCTTGCTGCCTAGACAGGGCAGTCTTCCTGAAAAACACTTAGGCGCGCCTCCGACGAGCCCGCAGTGCAGGTAGTTCGAACTACTAAAGTCTGCCTCATCAGGACGCTTCGCAGGAGAAGCGTCCTCTACCTGCAACGATCCCGTATCTTGAGTATATTTAATTGGGCTTACTCTCTGCCACTTTTTGCACGACGTTTATTTTCCGTAGGGCCCGCCAACACTGGCGCCAACAGACAGTCTCAAGTCGACAAGGCATTCAGTCTCCTATCGTTTTGATAGCGCCCGTTGCACTAGTGTGGTCTGCTATGCCGCGTCGCCCCTGTAAACAAACAATGTATTTTTAATCACAAAATGCGAGCGCCCGTTCAGGACCTACAGATATGTCATCGACTCCTTGCAAATTGCCTAGATAGTTTGCGCCTACAACTTAAATAATCCATTCCGTTTCGCCCTGCTAAAACTGAACATACTTTTATTATTGCGTTATTGCGAGATACCATCTTGTTTCTCCGTACGCCACCGAATGAAACCAGTAACGGACACCCTGTAACAGAATAATAGACTAGAATTACCTTTAGGCGACTGCAGCTGTTTGGGATCTTGGCATATTATATATTTGTGTGTAGAAACGATGAACGACTTCTGTCTTGTGGGACGCCCAACGACGCAGGGAAAACAGAACTATGGATTCTGTCGACTTTAATGTCAAAGGTTGACAATTCGGTGAAGCAGATAGTAGTCAACATCTCATAAGAACAGTTGCAGTCAGCAATAGCAGTACTAACGACAATGAGGAAGACAATAAAAAACGCATGTAATATTGCGATGGTAGGCGATTGCTCGCTTATTAGTCTTAAACGTCATACACTTGTTTGTGTACAAATAGATAAAACCTGAATTCTCCTGCGTTCGTATTTGATGCCTGGATAACTGCAGGAGGAGCTGGCTGCGTGCGCGTTTTTGGATAGTTTCGGCAAAAAAGTGTTCATGGAGGTAAAGGAGCGGTAAGTTATTTGATTCTTTGAAGGGCTGGCTGTTTTACCTACCTGGTTTCTCTGCCGTACTAACAGCAGCGTGTAGTTCTTCACCTTATAAGCGAACTTGGTTTTGGATTACGTTTGGTTTCAGGCAACGGACGATTGTGACGACGACAACAGCAACAATCGAAAACAGGCGACAGACAAAGTTGAACTGCCGTTTTTGATCATGATTGTGATCACATGAATTACCCGCACAGAACACTTCAACTTGACACATGTTACGCAACCCCTGCTGGGCCCCTATTTGCGGACGCTCGCCGGGTGTCTGATGGACGACGGGTCTGCGGCAGGCTTGGCAATATCTAGCGGCAGGCTTGGCAATATCTAGCGGCAGACTCGCAAGGGGCAACGCATCCAGACTCTGGCTAGAAGGTGTCGAAGCCGCCGCATCTGCTGTCCCGTCTTTGCTGTCACGGCGTTTGCTCCAATACGCTGTGCTTCGAGAAGCGATTAGCCACTTCCGCCGGATGTCGTGGTTGTTGCTGCCGCTAGTCACGCCTAGTGTTCCGGATGCGATCAACGTAAGGCCTCCACCCTGTGATGTCCGAGGACAAAACATCGGTATTCAGTCCGTCGTGTAGCTATCCTGTGGGACATTAACAGCAACAACAGCAACAACAATAGCATTGACCGTTTGTTAGAGTTGTTGTTGTTGTTGTTGTTGTTGCTGCTGCTGCTACTTCTGTTGTTGTTATTGCTGCTACGTAAGTTTCTAGCAAAGTTTTGAAATATCGCACCACTTCCCCCGTGGCCGTAGAAAAATCCAGTTTTACGGCAGATTCCTAATGTTAGATTCCTAATTCTATCATCAGTAATGTTAGACGTTCAAATTTGAGCCCGATTCTGTTGGCGGAGAGTGTGTTGCGACATAATGGCGAATTCCAGCCATTCGAGGTCAAAAACTGTATTTACGAACAGCTTTGTAGATATCAACGTGCTGTGCAATTTCAAGCGCGGATTAGTAGCAAATACGTGTTTGAAATGTTTCAAGAGTCCATTGACTCATGACTCTGTAGAGCTATTGTAAACGATTCGGATATTGTAGACATTTTGATCTCTAGATCAAATATTGCGGGATGTACCAACAACAGTAAAAACATTTTGTAGTTGAAAAATGTAGTTTTTTGAGGTAAACATTGAGGAAAATTTACATATATATGCATCGTCAGATGAACTATTTTGTAAACGCCTTAAACTCAGTGAAAAATTACTTATTTTGTACCACGAGCATTGACGCAGGCTCAGAAACAATAAAAACGTGACTGATTCCGGCAAATGCAAACCTCGATGTACGTGTACTTACAGGCAAAGAGATATTGTTTACGTTTTTATGCTCTTAGGGCAGAGCGTGGTCACGCATTAAAACGGATCTTGCGAAGAATTCGAAGCGTTAGCGGTCGACCTTAACAGCTGTTACCAATTTCATCGGCAGGAGTGAGTTTTCGATCGATAATGAAGTCAAAAAAGGCTGCAATATCGGTGTGTGACTAAGTGCCTACTAAAATGTTTGTTGAGAT